>JABUQX010008872.1:10000-46124 GCA_015478945.1 Trachelipus rathkii
CAAGCAATATTGACCTTTCTTTAGATTTAAATTTATTAAGTACACCAAGACGTCTATTTTGGTCCATTTTTCCAAAAAGTGGAAGTGCATTATATCCTAAAATTCGTAACAAAAGTGTTGTTTGAAGAGTAAATGTGCGAGTCATGCAAAATATTATCACAGATTTTTCTTTACCAATTTCATACAGAAGATAAGCTAAATAAATAGGTTTATAATCCTCTGGTATAAATATCATATGTTGCTTTAATGTGCTAACTGTTTGATACTTAGATGAAATTTCAACTCTTATTGGCTGCTCTTCTAAAATAATCCTTTGTAATTTGTCAACTTTCGATGTCATTGTAGCAGAAAAGAGGAAACATTTCCATTTCTTGTCCTTATGAAGAATATCCATAATTGTATTAATTTCTTCTACAAAATCACTTTCCAGAATACGATCAGCTTCATCCATAACCAAGTATCTTAATTCTCGAAAATTGAAGTCTTTTGTTTTTTTTAAATGGTCTAAAATTCTTCCAGGTGTTCCAACAACAATGTGAGGCTTTTTTCTTAATTCTTCTGCTTGTTTTTTCATATCCATTCCACCCACTATTACAGTGCATACTACCTGGCATGCCTTACCTAACCCTTCAAACTGTTCTTTAATTTGATAAGCTAATTCCCTCGTTGGTGTTAATACCAAAGCAAACAGTCTTTGTGGATTGGCCAGTAAATTTTGTAAAATTGGAAGCGCAAATGCTCCAGTTTTTCCAGAACCAGTTTCAGCAAGGCCAATAACATCATGTCCTTGTAAAGCCCCAGGGATACTCTGAATTTGAATAGGAGTTGGAGACTTCCAACCAACTCTTTCACAGGCATCACAAAGAACATCAATAACACCAAGATCCTTGAAACTTTTGGTTATTTTCGTATTGATAACTTCTTGCTCCTGTTCTTGGTTACCCAGAGACATTTTGAAATTGATGTTATTAGCAAAATCACAATATAATGAAACAATATTTTACACAAATTTCGTTAGAGAAATTTTTGGAATCTAGGTTTATTTGAAATTCCGAGGCCAACAGTAGGTAATAAATCATGTACATTTTACAGTGATTAATAAATAAGAAGTTTATTAAGCTTTTACAACTGACATTTCGAAAGTGTGAAGCGACACCATTGAGGGGCGTGATTCGGACCATCTGTTTAAATTTCTCTTTTTATTATTAAATTCAATTTATATTTTAATTTTTACTTAACTGTTTATATTTATCATAATAAAATTCGTAATAAAGTATTGAAAACGTCAATAATATAAAAAAATAAGAATTAAAAATAAGGTCCGTTCACCCCTCTCTCAAAAATTTAACACTTTATTGAATTTACGTTATTTTATATAATT
Organism: Trachelipus rathkii; assembly: GCA_015478945.1. NCBI lineage: Eukaryota > Metazoa > Arthropoda > Malacostraca > Isopoda > Trachelipodidae > Trachelipus > Trachelipus rathkii. Next base: position 11,382 of record JABUQX010008872.1, read on the forward strand.
TAAATTTTTTATCTTCTATTTATTTCTCACCTAAACACTTTTATTATATTCAATTAATTATATGTAATAAAAAATGTCCAATAATTAATACAGTAAAATCGAGAAAAACATATAGGACTGGTCCGCTTATTCCCTTCATCAATTTTCGCCTACAGTGGCGGGGAGGTGAATCGGACCAAAAGTTAGTGGCGCTCCTAATGTGATTTGCCAACCAATACTGTGTGTTGGCAATCACAAAATTACAGCCTTTGCGCCAGTTTAAAGCTAACCATTACCTCGAGTGACGGTCACTGTTTAACATAGAAACTTTTACGCTTCAAACACAACATAATTAAAAATCCATCTGCCCACAAATTTTCTCCATTTATATACGGCGTCAAATGTTAAAAAGACAATCACATTTTTCCATAGTGAAATTCCATTGAAGGACATTTTGTCCTAATTTCGAACATTTTTTAAAAAAATAAAACTTTCTACAAAGACAAGAATCAAATAAAACTCTTGTAGATACAAAGACGAAGATAAATGCTCTCACGCAAAAATAATGATTTTCTTCTTTCTTATTTAATATTTCTCTACTCAATGCCTTTATTTACCGAAGTGGCGATCCGAATCACGCGCCTCCCTACATCACAATCACAGAGCGGCCCCGTCACACCAGCCAGACGCTAATGATTTTCTGATAACAAACATTTCTCTAAGCTTCAGAAAAGTTAAGTTCTTTTAAGAAAACATGGTCCAGACCAACCTTTATACTTTATACAGACTAAATTCACAAAAGGCTTCTTAAAAAAACTTAACTTAACTTGTTCTGAACTACTTAGAAACTTTTAAGAAACTAGAAAACAAATTATTAACGTGATGCTTTACAATTTTTTTTTATCATATTTACCAAAATTTAATAAAATTTTGACGAAATTTAGAGAGGTCTAGGACAGGTTTTCTTGAAGTTTTTTTTTTTAGCGATTTATTTACCGTCTGAAATCGTATCTTCAATAAAAAACTAAAATAAAAACATAATATACTCAAAAATCTGGTTTAAGTATGGGCTCTTCCCTGTCGAATATTTATCAGAATGAGTCAAAATATATTTTCAACTTTAATGGATATTGATATTGTATTATTTACTGTTTATGTTACAATTTATTTAACGATATTAATAATTTTATTATATAAAAAACTTATGTAGCTTATACATATTTGTAAAAATGATATATCATACCGGGAAATTAATATATAGTATAATATTATATCAATATATATTATTTATATAATATAATTATATTATATACTATACTATACTATATATATTACTCATTAATATATATTATATATATATATATTATACTATATTATATATATATATATTTGTAAAAAAAAAAACAGTCGATTTTTTCAATGTAAAAAAAAAACACAAACTTCCATATCTCGGCAATAACTATATAATGTCTTAAAAACCAAAAGAATTTGAGTGGTACCTATTAACCCCATCTAGTCATGAGTGCGGTGGAAAAAAACTTTTCTTACTGGTTCAAATTCCGATTTTCTTGAATTGTGGAAATTTTAAAGAAGAATTTTATAAAACTTTCACAAGTTCTTGAGCTCCATTTTTGATCTTGATTTTTTGGATTATCCAGCTAGTCGGTTTGCGATCAAAAGAAACTCCATGACATTGCGTATCCCCACTTCACTATAGTATATTGAATTAAAAGTAGGTCCCTACATTAGTTTATCACTACTCCAGAAACAAAATTTCATTGAATTGTTATCTTCTAATCAACCACACACACATATTACCCTACCATGCTACCTCAAAAAAAAAACCAACGGAATGTAATGTAAAAAAACCCCACCTCCAAATTAATTGAAATCCATGTGCATGTATGATGCCTGTATAACTCCTACCAACATGCTCGAAGGAAAAGGTTACTAAGTACTCCAACCCTTCATATATACACTGGTTTTCGCGTCCGACCACTTCCACAAAACAGCGCAGTTACTATGTAACCTTTCCTTCCAGCTTCTCAAACTCTGTCAGCCTCCCAGATACCTCGCCAAACCCAAAATCTAAAACACGGGGTGAAAATATATTTTACTACAAATTAAATACCCCCAGATATCGTAACATTCGGTTCGTCATTAAAGCCATAAACAAAGAATATTTACATTAACCTAACTAATTACTCAGCCTTACACACAAACATTTTACCCTACCTAACATCACCCAATTAATATTTGTCGTAAACTGATATCCCCTATTGGGTAAAAGAAAGCTGAAATGTAAAATAAATCCTGATAGATTATAACAGAAAAATAAAACCCCTACAATAATAACCAACCCAAAACATTTGATTCCAGACATTTATACCTATTCCCCTGTACGTACATCTGCCCTCAAAAAAACTAGTTTCGATAGTGAATACCAATAATTTGGTGAAATCTGAGATTTAAACAACATCGTAAAAACACGCGATTTTTAAAGGATGACCTAAACGATCCTCCCTCCGTAGTAACAGCATAAACAAATAACACATACACAAACTTACTATAACAACGCCATATCCATAAAAACCACATTCAAGAACAGAAATAGAAAAAATTTATGAATTCTTCATCATCAAGAACAGTAACAACTTTAATCACCAACAAGGTGAAATCCGGCTAGACGAAACAATCAATACATAACACCTGTTAAAGCTTCTTCCTTGCGGCTATATCTCTTCAAAAAATTATAAGGAAAGTATTGACCAGTCTATCCACCCAAAGAAAAAAATAACCCTGTAAATAGCAGTTAGAATCAGAATAACTGAAATAATTGAATAACATGTAATATTTGTGCCTATCATCAGTTGTACCAGACGAAGTGTCTCGTGGGAGTACGAGCACGGAAAGCTTCAACGTTTAATCACATACTGTGTATGTTCTGTTTTTTTCTTCATTTCATCGTGATTTACACATTAAAATTAAATTAGCTTCTATTCTTTCATTTTATAACCTCAAGCGGGAAGTGAATTCCTCGTTACTTGTATCTATATATATACTATATATATATTAATTTATTATTATATCATATAGTATATTATATATATAATACTTCTATATACATATATATATACTAGATATATATATATATATATATTAGACTATATATATCACTATATAATATATATTATATATATATATATATACATATATATATATAATATATATATGCGTGTTTAATATATAGTCATATATTAATATATTATATATATATATTATTATATTAGGAACCCGTGTACGTAGTATCGAGCGATCAGCGTATCAGTATCGGCCCAGATCCCATGAGGTATCGGCCATTTACTTTGGGTAATATCTCAGGTATTATCCCGTCCAGGGTATCGGGTTAAACATGGCCAGATACTTGGCCCGATACTCTTACTTTTGGTCGCGATCTAAGTCGAATAAATAATCCACAAATTTGCGACGTCGAAAAGAAACTTTCTTAGAATTAATAATAACTCTAGTGGTTCAGATATATATTAGGCTGCTACCTAGAGACATTATGTTTTTTTCTTCGAACTTCTTTTTTAACTCCCTTAGACTTTTAGCGTTTCTCCAACTGCGTTTTTCACTGAGGTAATCGTAAACATTTACCCATATCACTATTTGCAATAAGCCCATTTTTTATAAAATTTTGAATACAGATGTGAAGGACCACAAATTTTTAGGCCCTTGGCCATCAATAATTTTTTCTTTTTTTGACGCAATTTCCGCAAAACGATAAAACCTCTGTAGAGTGTGTCGTGACCGCCCTGGTGAGCGTGTGTTGTGAAACTTTCTGGCATTATTTCATATTCTTAGATATTTACTTGTAACTGGGTTTTAGCGTTTTTTTAAAATTTTTCAAGTTTTAATTAGGCTTTGAGTGCGGAATAATTTCTCCTTCATTTCTCCTTGGTTTTTGATTCTGTTGTTTCTGTTTTAATATTTATTTCATTTTTTTCTGCTAATTAAGATGGCTGCTGCTTCCCTATAAACACATCTCTGAAATCTCGAATCTTCATAACTCGATGTTCTGTGGCTTAAAATCTTTTTCTTCTACTACAAACATTAATTTTGTGCTTCTGCTACTGTTCTACAAATAGAAATATAATGCCTTTTTTGAATTACTTTACTACACTTCCCACGAAACTGTCAATATCGTTCTGCATCCAAAACTGAGTCCTCTATTTAATGGGATTCAGTAACACAAACACTGAGTATGATGGGTACCTCTATACTGATTTAGTGCGCGGGAAGTCGAATCAATCCTCAGTTTATACGCATAACGTCAAGGTCAGCAATCTAATTAAAGAACTTACACACATTCCGGCTATCGTCCCAACCAATTCTTGACACACTTGACGTACTGTCTTCACACTAGCCCTCTCTTCTTCTATTTAAAGTTATAAATACAAACAACCTTCGCTCCTATCGGGGACAATCAACCAACAACACCGGATTTATTATCTTCTTAATTTAATACTTCCTCTTTTCAACAGCTTTATCCTGCCTATGGGGTTTTTTCCGGCACATTATCTGGGTCTGATTGAGGGGGCATTGCGTTGCTCTACGCTAACTATAATTGGGAAGAGTTGACGCTTGACTCTTGAAGAACGCTGCAGCCTTTCTGCCAAATAAAAGTCATGGAAGCTGTAATCGCTTGATGGATAAGCAGGTCATTCGTTCTTCGACTAATATTTTTTTCCGTCAAAACCCATGGTCGATCCCTGTGCTCGTTCTGGCCTTTCAGGTACAGCACAGATGCGTATCGGACTGTGGAAAAAATTCTCGTTCTTCATCACTATTGCTAATTTTCATTCAGCGTCAGAAATCGTTGGCAGATATACCTTCAACTGAGCCCCAACGGGACTTTCATTAACCGAAAAGTGCTGCCTGACCTCTTGGCTTCTCCTACTGACAAAATCTTTTCTGCCTCTTGCCAAAAACATCCGATTTTCTACACAAACTTCTCTAAATCTCCTTTTCCTCCTCTTATTCGCTCTGATGGTTCTGTTGCTAATTTTACAACTGAAAAGGCAAAGGCCAATCTCTTTCGGCTCCTATTTTCCTGCAACTTGATCCCTGGCACGATGTCTGTCATTCCTATCCTCCTCCTTCTGCCTCTCAGGTTTCCTATGCCTACCTTGATTTACATCTTGATCGGCGTGCGATGGGCTCCTTGCTAGTCTAATGATGAACGCCGTCCCTCTCTACAAGAAAGACCAATGCCGCAACTAATTGGCCCGGATGGATTCCTCTTCGAGTTTTGACGGGGAGTGTGCTTCCATGCTGCCGCCGCCCCTCGTTCAACTATATCTTTTATGTGCCCCAATACTAGGACTTTCCCTTCAGTGTTTGAAGACTCAGCAGGACCAACCATCATTCTTTGAAAAAAGGAAGCCACTCTGACCCTTCTAACTATCGCCCTTATAGCTCTAACTTGTATTCTATCCTTTCCGCCCTTAAACCCTTCTTAACTCCACTTCTTAGACCATCTGGAATTATTCCCTTCTTTCCAGACGCAGTACGGCTTTGCGGCACTCTAGGTCACTAACTACGCATAGTACTTCTATTTAAAGGATTTATGGTTTTCCGTCTCTTAGAAACTACGGGGAGACTGGCGCGGTGGCGCTTGACATATCCCAAAGCATATGACGGGATTTATGGAGGCGCGTCAACTGCTCTCCAAGACTCCCCTCCTTGCCGATTTCTTCTTCCTTTGCTACTATGTCATTGCTTGCTTCAAAATCGCTCATTTGCGTAGTGTTGATGTGGGGCGACCTTCTTTTCTTTTTCACCGTCAAGTAGTGGCTTTGATTTCCTCAGGGTATCCTGTAATTATTCTACTTTATTCCTTGCTTTTTCATTAATTATCTTCTCACCTGCACCAATCTAACTCTACTGCCACTCAGTATGACAATTGACTCCCCTTGATTCGTCAACTCATCTTCAATTCTGCTCCCTTTATTTTCTAGGAATGCCTCTCGTATCGTTAGAATCTTTCCGAGTCTTTACTCTCGCTGATCCTGGATTAGGACATTCAGCGGTTGGGTGTCTTCCTCAACCCTCGTGAATCTTAGATCTTTAAAAAAAGACCCAACCTTCATACAAATTCCCCTCATTTTAAGACACGCCTACACTTTCTATCTCGTCCGACGAGTTCTACTCATCTCTCTGTTGACAATTATAAAACATCCTTGCATTAACAGAACAAAAAATGTCTTGGAAACCTCACATCAGTGAACGGTTGCAGGGTGGGCCTCAAGGGGAACTGAAGATAAATTCTGTTTGTTAGACTGCGGAGGACTTTTTTTCCTCCTAACTCTGTTTACTCCAGCTGCTATATCCAAGCGGGAAGGGTATTCCATCCGGCCCTTTAGTGTGGAAGAGTTTTATGCTCTCATGATCTGAAATGTTCTCGGCTTCAATCCGCCCGGCCTTGGTGGAGATAGGGGTAGATGAGTCAAATGGCCAAACAGGCTATTAAAAAAACTGTCTTCTTGTACTTTCCTATATTTCCTTGACCCTCTATCTTTGCAGGCTCGCGACTGTTGTTCGTTTGCTTTATCTCTTTTTGTTCTAATCAGGTACAGTAGCGCAATGGTTCCGAGGGAACATCCACTGCCTACCCACCACCTTTACGACGAGCCTGAGATGGCAAAAAGGGTTGCTGTGTCGGGCACCATGAGTTTTTGTGTGATTATTTTAAACTCTCAGGACCTAGTTCGCATGCGTCGTTATTCCTTCTTTCCTGCCATCTCCGTTTCTGTGAGATTCTCTTCCATCTTCTGCTGTTTCCTACTCAATTTTAAATCTTCCCTCACTCTATAAAAATCTGCCGTCTGTGGCTCATCTCGTATTGTAGGGTGACAACTGTTTAAAAAAAAAAAATATAATTAAAGTTTCTCTATAAGGAATTATTAAGCTAGCTGAGGAACACCGCCAACGAAAGACAAAGAATGGCATCTGACGGCGTCCGGAATCACATTCTTAGGCGAATGTTTAATGCACATAACCAAGGCGAGCTTTTGCTCTGCTTGCCGGCACGAACACATCTCGTGACAAATAAAAAAAAAGATTCACACAGAAGTGGAAGCCGCTGTATCAGGCAACCCCTGGCAACAGCATAATAGTTGACAGATGGTGGCCTTATCAGCAAGTAAAAACCTAACATGAAGATGAGACTGATCTAGATATGTTAGACTTTGATAAGTTACATTGGTGCCCGTCGAAAATTGCATTGACCAATTCTTCATCACCCCTTTCACAAGGAATCCACCAAGCGGAAACCGCCATCGAAAAAATTGTAAGACAGTTCATCTGAGGAGCAAAAGATAATCTCCAAAATTTGCAATCTGTTTGAAAAGGAGATTGAGGTCTCAACGAAAAACTGGACGAGAAGATGCATGGCCTACAGATAAGAGAACATCTTCACCTGGTCGCGATGGCAATTGCGGAAGTAATTTCCATTTATATCAGGTTGCAAATAATACTTTAATTATCATCTCATCCCGTCATTCGAGTCAAAAGTAAGAGAACGCATTTTTAGTTGTAGGTGGGAATGTAAACACCCCAAAAAGACAAACAGGCTCCAAATTCGCCGAATATAGTGAAAGCCGTTCAATGTCCTTTTGGCATTCACAATTTGAGGAATTTTTGAATATTCTTTGAGATTTTTGAATCATATATCTAACCTTATTACTACTTTCAAGATGATTTCTCTCCTCCTATCCTGGTCGGCTATCATATGATATTCTGAATGTCAATGTAACGGAGAGTTAATACGTTTCTTTTCTTTTTTCCTCTTTTCCACAGCTTTACATAATTATCGCCAATTTTTTAACTTTGTTTTTAATTTCTTTGTTTCTCATTCCACTCCGCTCTGTACCTATTATTACGGCAGAATTCTAAGAACATGACCGGGTTCCTATCAATATTCTTCTCATTGATTTATTTTTTTGTCGTGTGCCACTACTTCCTCTCCGCTTTATTATGCGTGTAAGCACCTCAATCCTGCTAAAAAGCGTAGAACTGCCCATTCCGCTTATCTTCATGGTAATTAAAAACTCAAAACCATTCTCATCTCTGACCCTTCCCTGTACCTAATCCAAGTTCTCACTTCTGTAAAAGAATTTAATAAAATAAAGCTCCGTTATAAGCTATTGAAACTTTGTAAAATATACCTTACCTGCGGTAGAAATGGAAACTGTCTTGCCCATTCGGATACATTGTTTTCTGTGTCATTAACACATTACATAAACAATAAAAAAAAAAAAAAAAAAAAAAAATACAAACTAAAGTTTTCACTCCACCTAGCGCCCATTGTTCATCTTTAACTTTCCTCATAGTAATATGTCCGCTGTTAATATTTAATATTTGCGAATTACTATTCTATTGCCTTAAATATAAAGATGTTTAAGTTTATTAAAATTACATAAAAAATCAAATATATATTGGGAGGCACTGAGTCCAAATATGCCCATTACTTTGAAATACCGATGTACAAACTGCTTATATTGTTCGCCGGGTATTGCTACAAATTGTGATTCTCTACTAGGGCATACTGCAACTCCTGAGCTTGACCGACACCTTCTATCCTCCGTCTGCAAGCAGTAACAAAAATGTCCGTGTTCGTATCTTTCATTATGTTGTATATCTATAGATCATGATTATCATTTAATTGAAGTACAGACTACAAGCGGTAACTTGCTACTACGCCGAGGCGATGCAACTCGTATTGCGGGTTCAATCTCATCGTATCCGGCACCTTAAAAAAAATAGCAGTATCTCCGGGTTCTATCGGTATCGGCCTCTTTCTGGTATCGGTACATCTCTGGTACACCCTAATAACTAGTAATAGAAATATATATACTATATAGATACATTATATATATATTATATTATATAATATACTAGTATAGTATATACTTATAATATATATATATATATTAATATTATATATATTATATTATATATTATTATATTAAAATATATATATATATTATAATATAATAATATATATATTATATATATATATATTACCTATAGTTGATTGATTTTATGCAGTATTTTCTTTTTATCAAAATATTTTTCTTTATCTAGCTATAGTTATAGGATTTATTTTTTTTGTTTTAATCACGCTAAGTTTGTTACTTATTTAGACGTTAGAAAATAAAAATAAAATGGATTTTGCTTTTAACGCAAGAAGAACAGAAGCAACTTATCGTATCAAATGACATTTAAAAGATCTTTGAGTGCGATTCTCTTCAGCAGTTACGTTTTATGAAGATACCGGGATTAGGCCGGACAGGTAGTTATTATTATTATTATTATAATTATTACTTATTAATTAATTATTCATTATTATTATTATTTATTATTATTATTTATTTATTAATCTTATTTATTTATTCATTTAAAGTGAATATCTTCAAGCAGTATCAGGCGAAGGGTTTAATAATAAGGAAAGCAATAAAAATTAATAGTTAAGTTTTCTGACGGAGTTTTATTCACTCAGAAAAGAAAAATGTAAGATGAGATTAGATATGGGTAGTTCAGCTAAATCTTGATGGAAAATAAACGATATTGAAAAATATAAAGTTTTTTGGAGTTCGTAATATATTGGACCGTCTGGCCCATTAATGGAAAAGATCGAGTAGAAAATGAATACTTATTTAGTTGGAAACTACAGTCGATTCTCTAAGGCTGTTATTGCAGCATGAAAATCTTTTAAAATATGGTTGCTATTGACGATCATCTATGAAAAAAGACATTTCAAAATTAATCAGATTGTTTGTTTCTATAAGTGGGTTCTGGTAACTTTCATCAACAGGAAAGGATGTATCTACTCTCTCCTCCTCTCTGCCTCTCTCTCCCTCTCTTTCTCTCTCTCTCTCTTCTCTCTCTCTCTCTCTTGCTCTCTCTCTCCTCTCTCTCTCTCTCTCTCTCTCTCTCTCTCTCTCTCTCTCTCTCTCGTCTCTCTCTCTCGTTCTCTCTCTCTCTCTCTCTCTCTCTCTCTCTCTCATCTCTCTCTCTCGTCTCTCTCTCATCTCTCTCTCCTCTCCTCTCTCTCTCTCCTCTTCTCTCTCATCATTCCTTCCCATTCTCTCTTCTCTCATTCTCTCTCTTCTTCTATCATACTCTCTCTCCTCATCCTTTCTCTCTCTCTTCTTTCTATTTCCTCTCTCTCCTCTCCTCTTCCTCTCTCTACTCTTCTCCTCTCTCTCTCTCTCTTCTCTCTCTCTCTCTCTCTCTCTTCTCCTCTCTCTCTCTCTCTCTCTGACTCTCTTCTCTCTTCTTCTCTCTCTCCTCCTCTCTCTCTCTCTCTCTCTCATCTCTCCTCCTCTCTCTCTCCTCCTCTCTCTCTGCCTCTCTCTTCTCTCTCTCTCTCCTCTCTCTCTCTCTCTCTCCTCTGTCTTCTCTCTATTCATCCCCTCTCTCTCCTCTCTTCCCTCCACACGCCGCTCTCTCTCCTCCTTTCTCATCTCTCTCCTCTCTCTCCTTCTCTCTTTCTCTCTCTCTCTCTCTCTCTCTCTCTCTCTCTCATCTCTCTCCTTCTCTCATCTCTCTCGTCTCTCTCTCTCTCTCCTTTCTGTCATTACTATGTGTTTTCTCCATTCTCTCTCTCTCTCTCTCTCTCTCTCTCTCTCTCTCTCCTCTCTCTCTCTCTCTCTCTCCTCTCTCTCTCTCTCCCTCTTCTTCTCTCTCTCTCTCTTCTCTCTCTCTTCTCTCTCTCTGCTCTCTCTCTCTCTCTCTCTCCACAGCATAACACTTTGCTGTTTTCTTCCATCTTGAAAAAGCGTATGATACCATCTGGAGAAACAGCATTCTTGAAAGGCCAGCTCCCCCTCTTTCTACAAACTCGTATGTCTCATAGAACCATCAAAGTTCTTTGTGGATCGACCCTATCCAGGTACTTTAAATTGAACAAGGATGTTCCACATTGTAGTGTCCTGCTATTTGCTATGGGCTTTAATGACGTAATTCAAATTATTCCCACAACTGTAAAGTGCTCTTTTTACTTGGATGATTTGGACCGCTATGCTTCTGAAAATAGATTGGCTTATCTGGAGAGACAACTTCATGCCATCCTTAATATTGCTGAGTGGAGTTCCCACAGCTGTTTCCACTTCTCTCTCCACAAAGACTACTTTCTCATTGTTCCCAAAAAAGGACAGAAAGGGTTCCACAGACCTTCCACCCCCTTCTTTGACTCTTTATGACTCTACCTGATGTGCAGGTCGTTCATCCGTCTCCAGACTCCATCGGCGCTAACATGCGGTGCAAGCTCCTCCTTACTGGGACTTGCAGTTACGGTGTCTGGTATCCTCACCAGTATCAATATACTTCCACTTAAGATCCTTCCAATTATATTATTATATTATCAGCGGCATTCCTCTCATACTTGGTAAACCACAAACTCCATTTTAGTGTACACAGGCCGATTGAGATCTGGGGAAGGTGTAAACACCTCGGCTTTGTTTTCGGACCACATAGTGTCTCATACACTCCCTTTTCATGCATCTGTTTTTACAGCAGAAATTACAATTCTTCTGCTGGCTATCTCGAGGATCATTCACATTAACAATCCCATCTCTTACGTCATCTATTCTGATTCTCGTAGCGCAATTATGGCATTACAGGATCTGAATACGAAAAATCCCCTTATCCTTATTGCCCACCGTTTTCCCTACCTCGCCCATATCAGACATATCTCTAACACTTTGTTGGATCCCATCTCATGTCAGAATTCCGCGCAATGAAGAAGCTGATAGGCATTATAAACTTGCCTCTTCTGCCTACAATGTCTGCTCGGAATTTCTCTCCACTGTTCTGAAGGAGCACTTCATTTCTTCATCCGATTACCTCTCCCATATCAGCAGTTGGTTTCGATCAGCCTTGCAGGAGTGCTGGGAACGAGATAGTTGCGGGGAGAAACTTCGCCTAACAAAACCAACTCTTGGAGTGTGGCCTTCTTGCCACCGCCAACGTCACCTTGCATCGGCCACACAAATTTTACTCGTAGCTACCTCATTTTCAAAGAACTCCTTCCACATGCCAGTTTTGTAAACTTCATACACCCACTACTGTTCGTTATTTTTTTCATATACTGCCCTACACACTCCGTTATATCCCAAAGATTTTTCCCCCTCCTACACTCCAGATCCCCTGGTGAACGCCTGCTATCTCCTAGTTGACTCACCATTATTCGATTCTCGCATTCCTTCACGAACTAAATCTACTGTATAGAGTTTAACATTTTCGTCTCCGCCCCTTTTTCCGTTCAGTTTTGAGATCGTCCCAGTGACGAGTCCATCTCCCAGGATTACCGCGGTCCTTCTCGAAATAAATCTGCTGCAGAGGATTTAACATTTTTCTCGCCTCCACTTTCCACATTCGGTTTAAAGGTAGTCTCTGAGGCGGGTCCTCCTTTGCCAGCCTTGCTACATTCTATTGAGCATTTACGAACTATGTACACCCACTCAGAGAAAAAAAAATATTATTATTATTATTATTATTATTATTATTATTATTATTATTATTATTATTATTATTATTAATAGCAGTAGCTTTATTTCAAATAGGGCGTTACTCAGATAGAAAAGCTCTGTATCTTACTTTAATCTTTTATTAGGATCTCCTTGTTTGAGCTTTGATATCCTCAAGGACAATCTGGGAGAAAACAGAAACCTCGAGAATCCTCTGACGTGCTACTTTGTTGCAGGATCTCAAGCAGAAAGGACTCATCTTAATAAACTTGTTCTTTTAAAGGTGAACAATATTTTTTTTTTTTTTTTTTTTTTCCTCATTAATGTTATAATATTGTTTATATTTTGTACTTTAAAACACCATAAAATGGTGGACAAAAGAAACCATCCTCACCTGTAAATTTTAATTAAAATAAAAAATTTTTTTCTAAAAGAAACCATTTATTTTTCTGAATATGAATTTTTTGCACAATTGTCTATATTTCAAGGCTTTGTATATATACTCTTTTAAGAATTTTTAACTTAATTTAAGAAATTAATGTTTTATTGTGCTGGGTAAAAGGAATCATGTATTTCTTAAAGTATTTTTTTTATACCGTATATATTTGCTTACTTATTTTGGCATTTATATCATATGCTTTTTAGGTATATTATATTATGTCATATTAAAAGATGCTCTAGAAGGAAGTGTGAAATGTTAAGAGAGAGTAAGGGGAATCTTCATAAAAATTTGAATAGGGATTATACTTTTGTGACTGATGAAATGGATGTGAGGAGAGTGTGAAGGGAATGCTTCGAAAATCTGCATAACATTGGCAGTGGTGAAGAAGATAGTGAATTTGTGTGGGTTTGATGGTGTGAGAAGAAGTAGGTATTTTGGGGAGGAAGTAATAGGGGAGTGAGAGAGTTGAAGAGAGTTAAATCTTCTGGTATAGATGGAATTACTGGTGAAATTATCAAGAATGGAGGCTAGATTGTGATTGACTGGATACGGAAGTTATATAACAAAGTGTTTGTGGGGGGGGGGAGTGGTTCCAGAGAACTGGTGAAGAGCAGCGATAGTACCTTAGTATAAGGGTGAGAGTGGTAGGAGAACTGTAGAAACTATAGGGGTATTAGTTTATCGAGTGTTTGAGGGAAGATATATGCTGGTATTTTGGTTGAAAGAGTGTAATGAATGAATGAATGAATGAATTGTTGAAGAACAAGGTGCATTTAGAAATTGTAGAGGATGTGCAAATCTTTACATTGAAGCTAATGAGTGAGAAAATTAGAGAGAAAAAGAAGAAATTGTATTTAAGTTTCTGAACTTGCAGCAGGTGTATGATTGGATTAATAGGAAAGGTCTGTGGTAGGTGTTAATGATATATGGTGTTAGTGGTAGACTTCTAAATGGAATCACAATGTATGTATGTATGTTGATAGTGAATCGCATGTAAGAATAGATGGGAATGGATAATGAATGGTTTAATATTAATAGTGGAGTGAGGCAGGGATGTGTTATGCCTCCATGGCTATTTAATTTGTATATGGATAAGGTGATGAATGAGTTAAAGATAGGGATGGCAGGGGAGAAGAAAATTTGAAAGTTAATGTAGATAAGAGTAAGGTGAAGGTAGTGAGTAAGGAGTGTCCGCAGTGTGAAATCATGTTGAATGGGAGGCAGCTGGAACAAGCGTCATAGTTTAAATATTTAGGTTATATGTTGGATGAAAAGCGAATGGATGATGTAGAAGGTGGATGATGCAATTAAGTCTGGTACATACAAGGGTGATAAGTTTTGAGTGAGCTAAGGTTCTGCATGAGTGTATGTTGTTACCGCTGTTAATGTATAGTAGTTAAACTGTGGTGTGGAATAGTATGTATAATTTTAAGGTGCAGTTTTGTTCAGATGAATAATTTTAGGGGCGTGTTAGATGTGAGTTTTGATAAAATGAGGAATGAGCGTGTTAGAGAACTGTGTGGAGTGAATAAAGACGTGAATGAGAGAATAAATAAATGTATATAAAGATGACTTGGTTATTTGGAAAGGATGGATTGTTGTCGGTTTGTTAAGCGAGTGCATAGAGGTGTGAGTGTCTTGGGATTCGACCGGGTGGGAAACTAAATAAAAAAGTTGGTTGTTAGAGAGCGTTTGAAGGAGAGGATTAGTGCAAAATAGGAGTAAATGACGTGGTTTTGTGAGGGGTCATGGTTGTGGTTTCTTTTCCCAGAGGATGAACCCTCACATTGACTTGATGCTAAAATGGGTGATTGTCACGCTATTTTGGAGCTTGCGGTTGGGTTTTGGCTTTGGCAGTCTCTCGCATCATAGTGGGAGGTTGTGTGTGGAGGGGTCTCTCTTCTTCGACTCAGGTCATAGTCTTCTACTTAACTCTTTTGTTCCGGTGCATATTCGAAATGCTTCCTCCGCACTCTCCGCGCTTCTATTCGATCATTCATTAAAACGCCATTCCTATTTTCCTATTCATTATTCTATGAAGATTCTCCTTAATCTCTTTCTTTCTTCCTTCCAAAACAACTTCCTATTTCCTCGTATGTCCCTCCCTATTCATCCTCCTTCCAACCTTTACATATAACTCCTTTTTCTACTTATGTAATTTTTAGCGTTCCTCTCTTCTTCCAAGTATATTTCCATTCAATTTCCATTCGAACCTTCATAATTGATTTTTAGTACATTCAACCACGCATCTTTTTTTTACTTTTTACCGCTGTATCTCCTCATTATTCCACTATTCACATTATTACTTCCTTCTTTATCATATCCGCATACTTCACTTGCACTAACAAACGCTTCTTTCATTTGCGTCCATATTCTTTCAGTTTCATTTTGTTCACATTTAACTGACTTATCTGCAAATGCTCTCAGATACTTTCCCTTATAACCCTGTTCATTTCTTCTCACTCCTAATTCTCACCACTTCCTTCCCTATCTCTTTCCTCTCCATTCATGCCCTCCCCCACTAACTTAAAATTACATAAAACGATATAATGATCTGATATTCCCATCCCAACCCCTACAAACATTTCACCCAACACCACTCGTCGTCCTCACCACTTCCTTTCAGTCACAGGATGCATATCAATTTTACCCCTTTCTAAATTCAACCATCATCTCACCCCCTTCTTCCCTTACCATTTATTCCACTTAACATTCCATGTACCTAGACGTTTCATACACTTTCGCCGAAAGGTGCAAAGCCGTTTACGGCGATCACAACCAGGTCCGAGGCATGCATATGCATCCCCAGGGAATAAATAGGTGGTAGTGGGACCCCAACCCAACTACCACTCTACTTTTAGTACCCTCTTATGACACTGGTGGGGGCATCCCTAAATGTTGTTGTTGTTGTTGTTTTTGTTATTATTATTATTATTAGTAGTAGTAGTAGTAGTATTTTTTTTTATGTTAGTTTTTGAACGTGGTAAAGAAGATATATATAACTTGAATTTTGGTTGAAAATGTGTCGTGTGACTGAAGGGTTGATTATTGAAGAATAAGGTGAATTTAGAAGTAGTAGAGAATGTTTAGATCAAATTTTCACATTGAATCAAATAAGTGAGAAAATGAGAGAGAAGAGGGGGAAATTATATTTGGCATATTACAGAATTAATAAGAAAGAAAGCACTGTACTGTATCATCTATTAATGGTATTGGTGGTAGGCTATTGAATGGAATTGAAGGTTTGTATGTTGTAAAACTAAATGCGGTGGAGAGTGGAGAGATTAATAGTGGAGTGAAGCAGAGATTTGTTATGACTCCATGGTTATTTAATTTATATATGGATAAGGTGTTGAAAGAATTTATGGTTGAGCTGGTAAGGGAGGGTGTTTGACTGAGAGAAAACAAGAGAGAATGGTGGGTACCCTACTTATTGATTTGGTTTTGTGTGGTGAATCTGAAGTGAATCTCAGAAGTTTGGTAGAGAGGTTAGGCTAATTATGCAAAAGAAGGGGGTAGAAAGTAAATGTAGATAAATGTAAGGTGATGGGGTGGTTGGTGAGAATAATCTGAATTATGAAATTATGTTGGATGTTACACAATTGGAACAAGTATCTTGAGTTTTAAGTATTTAGGTTTATGTTGGATGAAAAGGTACGGATGATACTAAGTGTAGTAGGAAAGTTAGGTGTGGCTGGAGCAATTAAATCATTGGTGAATGCAAGGGAATTAAATCTGGAATGTGCTAGAGTTTTGCATGAGGAGGGTAGTATGTTGTTAACATATAGTGAAGGTATGGTGTGGAGGAAGAGTTGTAGATCAAAGGTACAATCTGTCTAGATAGATAATCTCATGGGTGTGAGGAATATTGATAAAATGAGGAATGAGTTTATTTGTGAGCCGTGTGGTGTGATGAAAGGCCTGAATGAGAAAGTAAAGGACGAGTGTATTAAGGTAGTTTGGTCATTTGAAAAGGATGTATGATAGGGTTGGTTAAGAGTGTATATAGGGATGAACGTGTTTGGAATCGACTGGCTGGGAGGGAGGCCAGTGAACAAAATGGATTGGGTCAGTAAGAGTGTCTAAAGGAAAGGAATGTGATCTTAGCACAAGCAAGAAGAATGGTGCGTAATAGGAGTGAGTGGCGTGGTTTTGTGAAGGGGCCTGGTTGTGAGCATGACCCAGGTGTTGAACACCGACATTGACGAGATGCTCAGTGCGTGACCGTCACGGTGCGTGTGAAGCTTCGGGTGGATTTTGGCTGTGACAAGTCTCGCAATAAAGTGTATGAAGGAAGGTTGTTGGGCCTTTTCTTTTTCGACTTAGTCATGGCCTTCTTAACCATTATATATCCGGTGGATGTTTGCTCACCCCAGTCCTCGTAAACCGAGGGATGACTGATTGATAGATAGATTTATTATTATTATTGAAGAAAATTTAAATTAGTGTCAGTTTAAACTTAATTTTTGCAAGTTCTTTTCTATTCTTTTGAATAATTCTTTACTTTCAGTAGAAAATTTATTAAGAGTTATTCTAGAGAAAAAAAAAGACATAAGAGCCTTTAATATTATATCAGTATTTGGGCTGCATACTTCAGGCATGATCACGGTTAACTGTTAAATTATTATTATTATTATTATTATTATTATTATTATTATTATTATTATTATTATTATTATAATTATTATTATTATTATTATGATTATTATTATTATTATTATTATTATTATTATTATTATTATTATTATTATTATTATTATTGAACGCTTCGTGGCTAGGAGGTTGACTCGCCGACTCTCATGCAAGAATTGTAACTCGACTGCGAACACGTGGTGGCGACAGGCTTGGGATAGTCGGCCTTAAAGTTCGATTTTTTGTAGTACTCCCGTGTTACCCTCTGAGAAGGGAATAAAGCACATTAAAAGGAAGTTTATTATTATTATTATTATTATTATTATTATTATTATTATTATTATTATTATTATTATTATTATTATTATTATTATTAGATGTCGAATTTGAAGAAAACTGAAGATGATAAAGAAAGTGATGATGATGAAGATGAGGATGAAGATGAAGACGCTCCTGTAGTTTCGACAGCTCTTTCTAACCATTCTGGCTGCGTCAACAGAATTAGGGTATTTTTAACTATTTCTTGAGAATTAAACTTAATACAAAGTATTTTGCATTATTAGTAATTAGTTTTTGCTAAATGTATTAACATTTAAATTATATTTATTAATTAATATAGTTTCATATTTTATTGGTAAAATGTTCAGGCTTCATATTCGAAGTTTATCTTGGTTTATAAAATTTTAATATTTTATATTGATTTTCAACATTTAAAATTTTATGAACAATTATTTATGTTTTATGGATTTGTAACATGCGTATGAAAGGATTAATAGGGAAGCTCTGTGGCAGGTGTTAGTGATATATGGTGTTGGTGGTAGGCTTCTGAATGAAAAGAAGTATGCATGCTTATAATAAAGCTTGTGTAAGAATAACTGAAGTGGAGAGTGAACGGTTTAATATTAATAATGTAGTGAGGCTGGGGTGTGTTATGTTTCCATGGTTATTTAATTTGTATATTGATGGGGTTATGAAAGAATTAAAAGTAGGGGTGACATGGGTGGGTGATAGTCTAATGGAGAATAGAAGAGAGTGATGGGTACCCTGCTTATTGTAAGCAGATGATTTGATTTTGTGTGGTGAATCTGAATAAAGGTTGAGAAGATTAGTAGAGAGGTTTCGCAAGGTGTGTAAAATTAAGGGTTTGAAAGTGAATTTAGATAAGATTAAGTAGTGGTGCTGGGTGAGGAGAGTCCGCAGTGTGATATCATATTGAATGGTTGCAACTAGAATAAGTATCTGAGTTTAAATATTTTGGCTACATGTTGGATGAAAAGAGAACTGGTGATGCGGAGTGTAATAGGAAAGTGAAGCTCTAGGGTTGATTTTGGCTGCTACGGTTTCGCACGTAAGGATATGAGGGGAGGTATGGGGGACTTTAATTTCGACTTAGGTCATGTTCTTCTACTTAACTATTTTTCCTGTTCATGTTGCGCATCCTACCCCTAATCTGTGGGAATCCGTGGGGAGGATAAAGAACAAAAAGGAAGAATAATTTAATTTAATTTTTATCGTTGGTTTTTATACCTTAAAGCTATGATAGGTTTGATTCTAGCATTTTACCTTTAACCATCTAAGTAACTTTACAAATGGTTTTCCACTATTCCAGTCAGTAACTCTAAATGAAAAAATATTAGCAGCTTCTTGGTCGGAATTGGGTCAGGTCAATATTTGGGACTTAAATCCCATGTTGGAGGCTGTTGAAAAAGCACAAGTTGAAGAGGAGTCTACACAAATTAACGTAAATACATCGCCTTTATTCACATATAATGACCACGGTGTTGAAGGGTTTGCTGTCGATTGGTCTCCAACATTACCAGGTTAAATCAAGTTGAAATTTGTATTTTTTAATGTTTGTAATTTTAAATATCTTTCATCTAGTCTTAATTTATTTTGTGTATAGCCGCCTTCTGGTGTGCAATGGCGGCTCCTATAGACATATATACTCCCCCCCACCCCACCTGAATTTTTTTTTCTTTAAATGTTTAAAGGTTTTTTAAATTATTTTTAATAGGAACATTAGCAACTGGAGATTGTTCGAAATTTATATTTGTTTGGAAGCCCACCGATGACGGCCTTTGGAGTGTGAGCAAGTCTCCTTACACAGCCCACACAGCGTCTGTCGAGGATATTCAGTGGTCGCCCAACGAACCAAACGTCTTCGCTTCGTGTTCTGTTGATAAAAGTATTCGCATTTGGGATGTTCGAGCAAAACCCAATAGCGCGTGTATGTTAACGTGCGCAAACGCTCATGAAAGTGATGTTAACGTTATTCACTGGAACAGAAATGATCCTTTTATCGCTTCTGGCGGAGACGATTGCAAATTACTGGTCTGGGACATCCGAAAGTTTGAAACCAACATGCCAGTTGCACATTTACAGTATCACAGTAAACCAGTTTGCACTGTGGAGTGGCATCCGAAGGATTCTTCGGTTCTCGCTAGTGGTGGTGAGGACGACTGTGTTCTGCAGTGGGACTTGGCCGTTGAAAGGGATGAATCCGGGGACAGCGTTGAAGACAAGGTAAAATTCTCTTAAAAGTTTTTAAAATGAAATAATATAGATAATTTTATTTACAAAATTTATACAATAACCGGGGGTGGTTTGTCATTAGGCGCCACAGGGACCAGCCCCGACTATTTTTTCTTTACGAGCCGCCACTGATACTTACCATTTTTTCTTTAGGATATTCCTGAGCAGCTGCTTTTCATTCATCAGGGTCAGAAGGAAGTAAAAGAAGTTCATTGGCATCCTCAAGTTCCTGGCCTTGTTCTTTCTACAGCTTTGTCAGGTTTTAATATATTTAAAACTATAAGTTGTTGAGTTTTAAACTTTATATTTTATATATATTAATTAAAAAAATCTATGAACTTGAACTTTTATATCCATTTTTATGATAAATATAGTTTAAAAGATATTCTCTCATTCTTTGCTGGTGTATTTATTATTTAAATCATATATAAATGATTTGTCTCTAACATTTTTAAAAGTAAGAAGATCAAGAACAGAAATTGATCAGTTGCGAATTTGAGAACACAATATCGAGTCTGAAGGTTTTAGAATCATCGTTCATGTTTTTAGGTTATGTAGAAATCGTAAGCAAACTTAAGGTCTTATTTTATTTATAAGTTAGCTGTCAAAGGCTACCTCCTGAGATTCAAGAATATAGTGTGTAAAATAGAGACGGCAAAATTCTTCTCGACTCGGAGTCATGATTTTATTTTTAACCGCTCCAATTTTAAACAAATGCGATATCATATGAGAGATGCTAGATTATGGAAAGTGTTTTTTTTTTTTTTTGCTGACTTTTCACTACATTGATGCACTTGATTTAGTTTTTTTTTTTTTTTATAAATATCTTTGCGGAACTTTTTTGCCTATCTCTTAGTGTACATAATTTTTGTTCATTTTTAGTACAGGATGAAAGTGCGGAAATCTTAGAAGCTGGAAGCATAACTCCTCAGCTATTTTGTATGTAAGCTCGGAGATCGTAGATAGCTGGAAGTATAACTTCAGATATTTCATATTTAGGCACGGAGATCATGAATATAGCTGGGAGTATAATTAATAAAGTAATTCATATGTAGACACGGAGATCATATATAACCGGAAGTATAATTAATCGTATTTCATATGTAGGCACGGAGATATATTAATTTGGAAGTATAACTCCTCAGATGTTTCATATGTAGTCACGGAGATCATGGATGTAGCTGGAAGTATAATTAATCAGATATTTCATATGTTGGCACTGATCATATATAGCTTGAAGTTTAACTCTAGATATTTCATACGTAGGCACGGAGATCATATGTAGTTGGAAGTAACTCCTCAAATATTTTATATGTAGGTACTGAGATCATTTATAGCTGGAAGTTAATTCCTCAGATATATGTAGTCACGGAGATTTCATATGTAGTCACGAAAATCTTATATAGCTGGGAGTGTAACTCTAGATATTTCAGTATCATTCAGAGATCATATTTAATTGGAAGTATAACTCCTCAGGTATTTCATATGTAGGCACGAAGATCATATATAGCTGGAGGTATAACGAGATAATTTTTAAGTAGGCATTGAGATCATATATATAATTGGAAGTATAATTCGTCAGATATTTCATATGTAGGCACGGAGATCGTAGACAGCCGGAAGCATAACTCTTCAGATATTTTCTATGTAGGTACGGAGATCGTAGATAGCTGCAAGTATAACTCATTTATTTCATATGTAGGAACAGAGATCGTAGATAGCTGGAAGTATAACTCAGATATTTCATATGTAGGAACGGAGATCTTGGATATAGCCGGAAGTATAACTTGGATATTTCATATGTAGCTGAAAATATAATCATAGTGTAAATGTAATTAAAATCATAGTACTTCAGTCCAATGTTATAATTTTCGGCCCATCTTGTGTATGTGCACTGTATCTTTCGCGGGAAAAGTAGTTGCCACCAAAACTTAAAACAAATTTAATATGGCTTCGTACGTAGCAAGTTTATTTTTATTATCACAAATATTTTTAGTATTTATCGTGATAAAAAAATATGAAGGAAAATGTCTAATATTTTTTATAAAAATTATGAAATTACGTTATGTTCGAAAATGACATAATTAAAGAGGATGATGCCAATTAAAAAAAAATTATAGAAATGTTTGTTATAAACCAATCACAACGTTTGTTACATTTCGACGTAGGCAAATTGAACCAATCAAAGCGTTTGTTACATCTCGACGTAGGCAAATAAAATCGTGGCTTTCTTACGAAAACAGCCGTTGGAAATTTTGAAGAGCAAATCCGCAATTTCCCTGATAATTTTCTTCATCTATCTGACATACTGTATGCTAATATATTTATACTGTGGTATAATTCTTCAGATATTTCCTACGTAGGCGCGGATTAATTAAAATATAGCTGAAAATATAATTCGTCAGATATTTCGTATGTAGACACGGAAATCATACATATAGCTAAGTATAATACCTCCGATATTTCATTATACTAAGAATTAAATACATTCGGTATCTATGAATGAAAGAACTTTTTTGAAATTGAAACTTAGGAATCGATGAATATGCAAGATGAAACCTTACTTAAGGATAAACTTTAGAAAAAAAGTTTGGCTATAAAGGGTTGGAAATGGATCCTACATTAGGACCTTTACTTTTTTGGAGTATAGAGAAAAATTGCTTCCCTGCAAACCAGATTTATCTTTGTTGCAAGCTTGCAAATTCTCAGAGCTCTGATTAAACGTTTTACAAATTTAACTATTTACTCGGTTGCAGATGTTAATTTATATGCAGTTATCTTCGTTGTAAGAATTTGTGCTCTTTCACAGCTACTAACGAAAGTTTGCCCGTTACAGCTTTCTAAGAATACGATATATTTATTACACTACACAAGTTCCAAGTTGACAAATCGAGACACGAAATTTATGTTGGTAAATATTAAACATGAAGATAATCAGTTAATTGTAAGAACAACTTGACTTTAATTTTAAATCACTAGTATATTATTAGCTTACTTTTTACAACGCATTTTCCTAGAATAAACCTAACGATTGTCAAATGATGTTTATTAATTTGAAATTAGATGAGCGCAAAAATATAAAAAATAGTCTGAGCTAAATTAAAGTAGCGAGACTATAATTTATTCCTACTTGATGCTATCAATTTTAGAAGCGGAATGAAAATTGACTATATGATATAGTCAAATGGCTGAAGTGTTTATGAATCAGGGCATAAAGTCAGAATGATAAAAAATTAGAAAAATTGACAACCTGCCCAAGTTTTCATAAATTTTCAACCTTTAATAATAACACAAAGGATTGAATTGTCGCTCTTGATAAAAATTTCGCGTTCTTGAGGCTCTTGTAGTCCTTTCTTCTTCCAGAATATTGTTGACACTCCACGTTTCTCTCTCTCTTGGAAAATGATAGGAATTCTTTCGATGGTAGAAGCTCTTGTGCAAATAACTGCCGCCAGGATCACTAACTTTTTACGGTTGTTGTCCTCTGACATGGTTATTATACTTGTCTAGAGGGATGCATGCAACTGTGTGAGAAACAGCTCCTTCGTAAACTTAGAATTAATGTCTATTAATAATTCGAATCTGTTGTCTCCTAAAACACTTTTCCCCCGATTTAAGTCCTCGCTTGGGAGTTCATCTGCATGGGCGCATACAGTCTAGGAAAATTTCCTTTCTTCTTTCACGCAATTCTAGCGTATATATTTCAACGATGACGTCATAAATTTGAATGAATTTTCTTGAATAGGGAATTTGATTGTATTCACTCTTTTATTGAGTAAAATGGAGGCCAACAAGCGTACCCGTTCTTTCGTATCAGTCACGTTATTTAATTCGAACACTGTGTTTGTAGCCTGCATCCATTCCAGAATCGAAAATTGGTCGAACGCAGATAAAACTGAGAGAGGTAGGCAATTAACTTTCTTCTTTCTTCTGGCATACAATTCAATAGAACGCCCATTAATGGTTTTAGACGAAGTCTCAGGTCTAGGAGAAAGTTTTTCGTCCTCCGTTGACTAATACGAGGAAGATGAAGACAAAGACTCTCTTAAATTAATGGAGTGGGGGTTTTCTTTTGAGGGGCATTTTCTGTTCTTGGAGGAGTTTCGGGAATAGGTAGTTTACCCTTTTATTATTTGAGACTTTTTCTTTCTGAGGTAAGGCATTATAAGCGAAGCTTTGAACCTTTTCAAATAAAAAGGAGAGCGTGGGTATTTGAATGTTACTCCGCTCTGGCGTTTATAAAGGAGGGGGGGGGGAAGAACGACTTGAACTGTTTCTTCACGCCTGCCCTCGCTTTTGCGGAGCTTGTAACAGAAATGCAAATTTTTCGTATGCTATTCTCACCGTTTTGAATTTTTGCACTTTCACTTTATTCACAGTTAAATAATGCTCTTTCATGTTTCTTAGATCTTCGTTTGTTGGAAGTGTGGCTTTCTTTTTCTTTTTCCTTCTTCGTTTCTCTCTTTATTATAGTTTAGGATGGCCCGTTTTTAACTAATCATTTTTTTTCTTTCTATCTGATTATATTTTTGTTTGAATCTATATTCCATATAATCGTTGGTACTAATTACTTTCCCTTCAACTATATATTTACAGAATTTCTTTTTATCTTTTTTTTTTTAGACAAGTTCTCCTATATAATAGCATTGCATTAGATATTTATTTCTTTCCGAGGTCCAGATCCATATTTCATCAGATGGGTCTATATGAAGTTCTATTGTGTTTATTTTTTTTTTATGTACTCTTCCACTTCTTACTCAATTTGCGCCATTGGCTCTTCTGTTATAACAGTTTTACCATTTTTAATTTTGGTGGCTATAATTAAGAACCTTGTATCTGGTATCTTTTCCAGTTTTTCTCTGCCTATGACGCTTCTTTGTCTCAACATAGCTCTTGCTCTTTTACTTGTCTTTTTTTTTGGGAAAGTACGGTCTGCTGAATGTTATGCACCAGTATATTTCCTCTTTCTCTTCCAGTTTAATTTTTCAGAGCCCCTACGGTTATAGGGATCATATTTTTTTCTGAGGAGTTAAGAAAGTGCCTGTGGCTCTTCTGGTAACTCCTCTAATGGAAGTTGGGTCTGGATCTTGGAAACCCTTAACCCTGTTTGGATTTGTCTTTGTTCTCGAGAGAAGTTGCTTTGCTCATAAGAGCTCCGTCCCATCTCTCTCTCAATGAGGATGGACTAGCACAGGGCTTCAGAATTCCTGACAAACAATTTTCTTATTTGTTTTTTTCATGAATGGTTTTTTCTTTTCTTTTCAGCATGGGTAACTATTCTTTGTCCTCTCTTTTTTATCCTCCTTGATGTTACAGAGGGTCATATAGATGTAGAAAATGATTCGTCAGCTTTTGACCATTACTGATAAGTGGTTTTTGTTTCTATTTTTTATGTCCTGATATCTCCTACTAATATTTCATATCTTCTTTATATAGAGTATTGTATGATATATCTGTACGGTTGGAAAAGTCTGTGGAAAGACTAGATTGGTTTTTCAGGTCCTTTTGTTTTTTGGATAAGGTTGAACCTATGGGGTAAAAAGTAGATCATTGTAGTTATTGATCAGAGTATTGAATTCAGGAAAGAGGTTCTATAAAACTATATTGTGGGACTGAATTTTACATTTAACTTATTCCATTATTATATAATATATTATATCAAGTTTATAATTAGCGTAATAAGTAAGCAAAAGAGAATTTTTTTATTATACATATAAGGTGCGTTTTGTGCGTTAGATTAGATCAGTTTATGTACTAGATTTTGTCAGTGGTAGCAGAGTGTAGCTCTGTTACCATCTGAGGTTGGGGATTTAGTGTGGGTTTGTTTGGGATTAGGTATGGGGAGTGATGACGAAACAGGAGTGGGTGAGCGTGGTGAACGTAGGGAGAGGAGAATAATAATGGTATGTCCTACTTTCAAAGGGGATGTAAGTAATGGAGATGAATATGAGCTAGGAAGGAAAAGGGTAGATTTGTGGTATAAGGTGGATAGTAAGGAGCGTGAATGTCCAGCGGGAGAATTGTTGTTAAGTTTGAGTGAAAAAGCTTTTGAGGGAGTATATGATATCAAATGGGAGGGTTTGGAAAAAAGAGGGGATGAAAAAGATTCTGGATGAATTGGACAAAAGATATGAAAAGGACCAACAGAGAGATCGGTATTATGGAATACTTGAGTTTTTTTTATATTAAGAGGAGAGATGGTGAAAAAAATGAGAGAATATGTGAATAGGTATGAAGTGATCGAGAATAAATGCAAAATTGTAGGAAAGATTGATTTGGGTGAGGATACAAAATGTGTACAATTGCTAGAGGGAGCAAATGTGGATAGTAATCATTGTCAAATGGTACTTGCGTATTGTGGAAAGGAAGCGGGGAGGAGGGGAGTTTAGAACATTTAAAGATGCAATGTTGAATGTATATGAGGAGGCTGGGAAAGAAGTGTGTTGAGAAAAGAAGTGGATGGGTTACAAATGAGACTTGAATAGACTGAAGAAAAAGAACCTAGGGTTGATGGAAGACGTATAATTAAGAAGGACATATACGGGAGAGTGATGCAATTTGTGGTTGGTAGGTCTTTATACCATTTTGGTGCGAATTCTCCGGAAAGATTTCAGAATAGAAGTAGGAATGAAAGAGGGGGTAATGTTGGATGAGGGACAAAGATACTGAATGAGGTGAGAGGTGTTTATGGTTTTGGAAGAGGAAGATGGATGAAAGATGAAATGAAAGAAGGAAACAATGTATATCTTAATGAGGGAAAAAAGACAGAGTGAAGATGACGAGAGAGAAGAATACAGTGAAGTATGTGCAATAGTCGATACCGGGTGTTCTAAGAATGTGATTGGGAAAATTGACTAGGTAGAGTGATAGGAAGCATGAATAAAAGTGAGAGGAAAAAGGTTACAGAGTCAATGGAAGATATAGATGTAAGTTCTGTTTTTGGTAATACTAGCTATAAAGGTATGAAAAGACTGAATATCCTGTGCTGCATCGAGGGTGTGTGTTTTTCGTTGAGAAAGGAGGTGGTAATTGATGATGAACCTTAGCTGTTAGGATATGAATCTTTAAAAAAACCTTGATATGAGTTTGAATTTGAAAACGAGTGAAATGAATATACGAGAACTGGATAATATTACTGTTGGATGTAAAGTGAACGAAAGAGGACATTTGAAAATTGGTTTAAGGGAGGGTTTAAGAAAGAAGAACGTTTGGTAGGTGAGAGACATAAGAGGTAGGTTAGTGAATGAAAGTGAGAGAAGTCAAATCATCCACAAGTTGCATTTGCAATTCGGTCATCCAAGTAAAGGGAGGTTATGGGACTTTATTAAAGATAGTTATGAGGATGAGATTGACAGTGAGGTAAGAAAGATAATAAAAGGTTGTGTAGAGGTGAGTGAAGAGTGAGAGGTCTGTGTGAGGAATCGGAAAACTCCAAGTAGACCTTTAGTTGGCTCTCCTCTTGCAAGGGATTTAATGAAACAGTGGCTATGGATCTAAGTGAAATTGAAGGTTTCTGGTGATGATTGACTTGGGTACGAGGTATTTATTGTCAAGCGGTTTGGGTGAGAAGAAACCTAAACAAATGTGGAAAAAGTGTTAGAGAAATGGATTGGTGTATTTGGTGCACCTGAAAGATTTTTGAGTGGTGATGGTTTGGAGTTTCAGAATGAAGAAATGAAAAGATTGTGTGAAAGATTCAGAATGACTCAAAGGTAACTGCTGATGAAAGTCCGTGGAGTAATGGTCAACGTGAAAAAATGGTGGGTTTGTTTAAAGATTCTATGAAAAAAATGAAAGATGAGGATGCGAGTAAGAATGTATCTCTCATTTGGTCAGTTGCTGCTAAGAATAGTTTATTGGACAGAAGTGGGTATTCGCCTAACCAGTTGGTGTTTGGTAAAAATGTCCGGTTACCCAATTATATTACTGAGGAAGAGGCCAGCATGGGTGTTTTGGGTTTTGAGGGGGAGATTTTAAAGACATTTGGAGGGTATTAAAACTAGCAGATTAATACACATTCAACAAGAGGGAAATGACAAAATAAAAAGGGCTATGAAGGGCCAGATAAGGGAATTTAAATTAAAGTTAGTTGAACCGGGTGAGAATGTGGGTGAAATTGATAAAGAGTGGAGAGGACCTGCGAAAGTGATAGGAAGGGATGGAAAGACTGTGATAGTTAAACATGTAGGTACTTTAAGGGAGGTAGCTAGGGTGCATATTACAAGGTTAGTAGGGGTTCCAACTGGGAATATTATAAATGAGGTAGATTATGGGAATGGGAAGAGTGGAGAGAATGGTGAACAACATGGTGATACAAGAGATAATGAAAGTGTAGGATTTGAAAATGAGGATGAATTTATTGAAGTTGAGATAGTGGAGAAAGAGAAACCCACTCAAGAGGAACTATAGGAGGTGCCTGCGGATATGAAAGAAACAATTCGGATAGGGTAAAGGTATAGATGTGGTAATAAAGTGAGCAATGAGAGTATTGATGTGAAGGTGCTCAGTAGAGCTGGTAAGGCTACAAGTAAAACGCGGGGTGACTCTTATAATATTCAAAATGCAGGTAGTGGGGGAGTGCAGTTGGATTGATTTTCGTGATTATAAGGACACATAATGTATAGGTGCTCAATAGGAGATATGGCTGGTAGGTAATTGGGATGATGAAAGAGTAATAAAAGCAAAATTGAAAGAAATTGATAATTGGGAAGCGAATGATGTGTTTCGGAAGGTTAAGGACAGAGGTTAAAGAATAGAATACCTCTTAGGTGGGTTGTTACAGAAAAAAATGAAAAGTAAAGAAGTGTGTAAGGCAAGGTTGGTTGCGAGAGGTTTTGAAGAAGGCGAAGATTTAATATCGGAGGCGCCTACTTGTTTTGATGAGGTATTAGGGTTGTGCTTAAGTGTTATTAAAAGGGAAGGATGGGAGTGTAAATCAGCGAATTTGAAAGGAGATAAATTTAAAAAGGTGTGTGTAATGTGACTTTTCCGAAAGAAAAAGGATACATCTGCGAGTTAAAAAAGACGGTGTACGGGTTGAAAGATGCTGCATGAGTTTAGTATGAAAAGTGATGGCGGTGATAGTTGAACTGGGAGGTGCGAAAAGCTTGAACCTGCGTTGTTTATATGGAAGAATGGTAGTCACTTGGAAGGGATTGTGTACCCATGTGAATGCTTTTTGTTTTGGTGATTCTAAAAGGTTTATGGACACGGTATTAAAGATATGAATGAAAAACTTGAAATAAGAACGAAGATGTACAAGGGTTTAAATATATCGGTGCAAATATTCATGAACAAAAAATGGTGTTTGAATGGAACAGGATAAATGTATGGAGAGTATAAGTTTTCCCGACAAAAAAGGTTTTTATGGTGATAGAGAAATGGAAAAGAAGGAATTAACGGCGTATAGGTCTTTGGTAGGACAAATGAATTGGGTGAGACAAACGAGGCCGGATGTGTTATAATGTGTGATAGAAGTAGGTTCTTAAAGGAGGAGAGGTGGAAGAAATGAGAAACTTATAAATCTGATTAAAAGGGGTAAAGTGATAAATATGGGAATATTGCCGAGTACGTTAATTGTAAGGTTCAGGTGGAGGTGCATAATGATGCTTCTTATGGAATGGAAGGTCATTCAATTAGTCCGCAAGTGGGGTATATTGTTGCTTTAAAAGATATAAAAGAGAATATTTGTCCGATTGCCTGGAAGTCAAGATGTATGAGAAGAGTTGCAAAATCCACCATCGAGGCTGAAGCAATTGCTTTTATTAAGGGGACTCGATAATGAATGAGTCAAAGGAGATTTTACTCTCCATCAGCTGGATTCGAACACTGGACTCCGCGTCGCTGAGTTAACAGTAACCGGGCTCTCTATCCACTAGGCCATCCACGTTCCCAAAAAAGAACGTTTCTGAAAGAATGTTGGAATGAAGTTATAGGTGGTGATAGGTTGGATGTTGTTATGTACACGGATAGCAGAACGTTGAATAATGCGATATATTCGATGACACAAGGGGGACTAGTCCAAATGGTCGACACATCAAAAGAATTTCCTTTACAGTCAGTCGCAAGCGTCAGGTTAGGTTACGTTAGTTTAGTTTTTTTTTTTTTTTAAATGTCGATCATTTTCCCTGTCGACAATATGGTACTAGCTTCGACACAAGTTGTGAGTAAATGTCTGAGAATAGATAAAACATGGTTCAAGTAGATGATGGAAGAGAAGAAGATTTCGAAAGTTGAATGGGTGGATACAAGGCATCAATTGGATGTTTCTACAAAGATTACAGCGGATGTAAAAGGAATAAAAAGAGTATGTTGAAGGAAAAAGGGGAGAGGAGAGAAAGATATAAGAATGGTTTTCTTTTCTTTTCAGCTGGGGTAACTATTCTTTTTCTTCTCCTTTTTATCCTCCTTGATGTTAGAGAGTCGTGTAAATGTAGAGAATGATTCGTCAGCTTTTGACCGTTACTGATAAGTTGTTTCCGTTTCCATTTTTTGTCCTCATATCTCCTACTAATATTTCATATCTTCTTTATATAGGGTATTTTTTTTTTTTTTAGTTGATGACTGGGACTACCACAGCACACAGGTCATGCGGCTATACAGTCCCTAGCAAAACGACATAAAAAAATGCGCTGAGAGAATTAAATCTTATAGAGGATGTTTAAATCACGCAGGAAGGCAAAAATGCTGTCACTTCTAAAATGAGAGGATTCAGAGAGGATACGTGCAAGGCGATGCTGGACAGGAACAGTATGCAAACAATGGAAGAACCTGCGTCGGAAAGCAGAAAGAGCATCTCAGCACATAAACACATGAAAGATTGAAAGGCGGCAACTCGAGCAGCAAAACGGGAAAGATGGTCCTCCATCTTGCGTTATGATTAAACCATGGGTGAAATTGGTATGTCCTATTCTCAATCAAACCAGGACCACCTCCAAAAGGCGACTTCTCCTGCAAGAAGAGGACCAGTGGCCAATGAGGGGCTTGACTGAACGTAACTTGGCGCCACGATTATCCTCCGACCAACATGCCTGCCAGTAAGAAAGGAAACCGCAACGAATAGATATATAAAAATCAGAAGCAGGATGGCGTCCCAGTCGCAGATCAGGAGGAAGGTATTGTTCATTTCGCAGTACGCTGTTCGCTGCATGTTTGCTTCCCTGTCGGCCCGCTCGTTCCCCGGAACACCCACATGAGAAGGGACCCCAACAGAATGTAACATTTGTCCTCTGCACACGCAACGAGCAGAGGAGTCTCTGGATGGTAGAGTTCGAAGGGTTTCTCGAAGACCGGTCAAGCAACGCTTGAAGGGCACTTCTGGAATCGGAGAATAGTGTGTAATTACCCACTGATGGGAAGCCGCTCAACCTATGAACTGCCATAACCACCGCAACCAGTTCGGCAGAAAATACTGACGAGGGAGGTGGCAGAGTGTGAGAGACGGTGAAGTCGTGAAATTATATAGGGTATTGTATGATATATGTGTACCGTTGGAAAAGTGTGTGGAAAGACTAGATTGGTCCTTCAAGCCCTTTTGTTTTGTTGATAAGGTTGAACCTATAAGGTAAAAAGTAGATCATTGAAGTAGTTACTGAACGAAGAATTGAATTCAGGAAAGAGGTTCTATAAAACTAAATTGTTGGACCGAACTTTACATTTATTAACTTTTTCCATTATTATACATTATATTATATCAAGTTTATAGTTAGCAAAATAACTAAGCAAAGGAGAATTTTTTTTTTGATTATTCAACTTCATAACCGGATACACCCAAGGCGAGTGTTTTGTGCGCTAGATTAGATCAGTTTATGTACTAGATTTAGTCAATGGATATATCCAGTTTCGCTACTTTGTTTGCTCCACAACACCTGTGCAACGGAATCGACTTCCCCTCTCCAATTATGGTGACAGAAAAGCCACTATATCGCACAAATATTGCGGAGAACCCCCCACCAGCGCTAAGGCCAGTAACTCCAGGGAAATTGATGTGTAAGCATGTGTGATCTTAAGCTTACTTTTTAATTACATATAGACACACTCAGAACATTTACATTTTTTTAATTTCTTTCATTGGAGGTTTTTATTCTTTATCAGATTCCAAACCTCAGACCTAAGGATAAAGGATTTTCGGATCTTTTGTAGTACCTTTGAACCTAGGCCCTATGTGTGAGGAATTGTCTATATTTGATGCGTAAGCATGTGTCTTTTTAAGCTTCCTTTATGCTTAAATTCATAGCCACAATCAGAGCATTTAAATAATTTTATATTTTGATGCTTAAGCAAGTGAGATTTTAAGTTTCCTTTATGATTACACTCATAACCGCACTCTGAACATTTAAATAATTTTATATTTTGATGCGTAAGCATGTGTCTCTTTAGGTATTCTTTCAGATTACACTCATAGCCACAATCAGAACATTTAAATAATTTTGAATTTTGATGTGTAAGCATGTGTCGTTTTAGGTATTCTTTCTGTTTACACTCATAGCCACACTCGGAACATTTAAATAATTTTATATTTTGATGCATAACCATGTGTCTTTTTAAGCTTTCTTTCCTATTGGACTCATAGTCACAATCAGAGCATTTAAATAATTTTATATTTTGGTGCGTAAGCATGTGTGATTTTAAGCTTCCTTTCTCATTACACCCATACCCACAATCAGAGCATTTAAATAATTTTATATTTTGATGCGTGAGCATGTGGCTTTTTAGGTGTTCTTTCCGATTACACTCATAGGCGCACTCAGAACATTTAAATAATTTTACATTTTGGTGCGTAAGCATGTGTCTTTTTAGGTGTTCTTTCTGATTACACTTATAGCCACACTCAGAACATTTAAATAATTTTATTTTTTGATGCGTAAGCATGTGTCTTTTTAGGTTTACTTTCTGATTACACTTATAGTCACACTCAGAACACTTAACTAATTTTAAATTTTGATGCGTAAACATGTGTCTTTTTAAGTGTTCTTTCCGCTTACACTCATAGTCGCACTCAGAACATTTAAATAACCTTATATTTTGATGCGTAAGCATGTGTCTTTTCAGTTGTTCTTTCCGCTTACATTCATAGCCACACTCAGAACATTTATTTTCATGTTTAAGCATGTGTGTTTTTAAGTTTCCTTTCTGATTACACTCATAGCCGCACTCAGAACATTTACATAATTTAATATTGCTGTGAATTAGCAGATGAGAGCTTAAGTGGTCTTTACGATTGCTTTCATAATTACAATAGGCACATTGAAACTTTCTATTATGCAAAGTAAGATGACTTTTCAACTCTTCATTACTTTTAAAATTTAAATTACAATATTCGCAACAGATGTTTTGAAAACAATTATTTTTGTTAATCCTTTTATCACACATTATTGACGTTTGAGGTAATCTTTTGAAAATCCTTTTCGCTTTGGAACTTTTTTCTCCTTGGCCAGCATCGTTAATGAATGTCTGTTCGAAACAAAAACAAAAATAAAAATTATGTGAATGTATATAAATGAAAATTTAAATAATTTCAAAAAAAATAAAAACTTTGGAAATAAAAGATAGGAAATTAAAAAAAAAAAATTTTAAAGTTGAATAAATTACACTATTTCCCAGGAGCTGAATATCAAAATTTACGAGTGCAAGAGCAAAGAACAAAAATTGCGGTCTTAACATTAATTCACTTAATTTATATTCAGATACTAAAAAACAAAATTTTATAGAAAATTCCAAGGAGCACATATACACACACAATAATATATATATATATATATATATATATATTATATATATATATATATATAATTATATATATAATATAATATATATATATATACAAAAAATATTTTTTTATATAAAAAAAATAAGATATATATATATATATATATATATATATATATATATATATATATATATATATATATATATTTATTTATTTATTTTCTTTTTCTTTTTTTTTGAGTGGATGTACAGGGACCTCCACAGCAACAAAAAATGCTGTAATACCGTGTTGAGAACAAGACTGGGGGAAATTCCGTAACCGGACGAAAAAAGGAACAAGGTGAGATGGTAGATCTTATACAAGATGTTTAGTTCCAATAGGAAGGCAAAAACGCGATTACTACGAAAGTGAGAGATGGTTGGAATAAGATGTGCTGAAGGCGAAGCTGAAGAGGTATAGTTAGCACATTCAGGGAAAAAACTTGCTTCTAAAGGTCGAGATGGCCACGCAAGCTACAAAGAGGTGAACGACTGTGAGAGGACCAATTGGAGGAGCAAACGAGCAGGTCTGGGGAACCCCCGCGACATAAGAAATCCATGGGATATATATAATATATATTATAATATATATATATATATATAATATAATATATATATATATATATATATATATATATTATATATATAATTAAAAAATATATATATATATAATTATATAGTAATAGTATATAATACAGAGAGAGAGAGAGAGAGAGAGCAGGCGAGACGAGGGGAGAGAGAGAGAGAGAGAGGGGAGAAGAGAGAGGATGGAGAGAGAGAGAGAAGAGAGAGCGAGAGAGAGAAGAGTAGAGAGAGAGAGGAGGAGAGAGAGAGAGAGAGAGAGGAGAGAGAGAGAGAGAGAAAGGAGAGAGAGAGAAG
>JABUQX010008873.1:0-12500 GCA_015478945.1 Trachelipus rathkii
CATATATAAATGTCCATGTAATTTAACTTTATAATCATTATTATATATTTATTACTATTATTTTCTTTCTATCGTTAATTTGCAGATCAAATAAAAATATAAGTTTATTATAAAAATTGAAAATGAATGTCAACGACTAGTCTAATTGTTGGCTTCAGCAAATATATATTTACTAAAAATACTAAATAAAAACTGAGCTGGTGCTGGAACCATCAACAAATGTTATTTGTGTGCGTTCAACAATCACTTATCTCCCTTGTGCACTCTGAGAAGACTATTTATCAAACAAAATAGAAGTATAAAATTGCCTTAATTATACAAGAATAAGTCATTATACACGTATTTTGAATATTATACTAAAAGGTGATTATATAATACTATATCATAATATAATATAAATCTGTATTGATATACTTTTTTCTCTATACTTACTTAATAATCTAATATATATTATAATGATCATCATATATATTATATATAACATATTTATTTCATAGTATATTATATTAATAATATAATATATATAATATTTAATATATATATTATAAATTTAATTAACTAAAAAAATTGCTATAACGATATATAGTTTATACTTAATATATATATATTATAATGATCATCCGCGGAACACTAGTCTAATTTTTACGATATAATATATATACCCATATATAGTATATATATAAGTAATATATATATAATATAAAATAATACTATAGGTATAATAATATATAATTTCTCTATATAATATGTAATATATATCATATTATATAATCTACATATAAACACTATATATATATATATTAATTTGCTATATAATATTATAATAATATAATATATAATAAAATATTATATATATATAAGTAATATATTATACTATATAAAATAGATTTATATATATAAATATATGTAAATATAGATTATATATATATATATTTATATTATATATACAGTGATATATTATTATATTATATATACTATAATATATATTATATTACTTTATATATATTATAGGTAGTTATATAATATATATATAAGTAATATTTATATATAGTATGTATATAATGATATAATATATAATTAATATATATAGTATATAATATAATAGTCTATACTTTATTATCCCGAGTATATAGTCATTACCAGATATAGTATAATATTATTATTACGTATTATTTTATAATACTATATTTTTTTACATGAGTATACTATAGTATATTTGTTTGTGTAGTAAAGTTATATATATATACTATACTTAACCATATATATATATTATATATTATATCACACTATTAGGTATATGTTATAGTTCTATATAGGCGGTAGATTATATATAGTATATATATTAACTTACTACTATATATATAATATACTATTATTTATATATTAATTAGCACGATTATATATATATATTATATTATATCGTATATATAATATATATATATAATATTATTTATATATACATATATTATTTATATATATATATAATATATATTTTCTTATATAATTGGAATAAGTATATATAGATTGTGTACATATTATATATATATATATATACTCTATATATATTAAGCGTTCGTATAGTATAGTAGTATATTATATACTATTTAGTCATACTTTATATTAATCATATTATTATATACTTTATTATCCTTATTCTATATTATATATATTATATATATATATAATATATTATATATATAGTGGTACTACTATGGTTTCTATACCACCATTAATACAGATATCTTTGCGAAAGATACGGTAAATGGTAAACTTTTTCATAAATATGTTTTAAGAAATAATAACAACAAAAATCCATTTTTTACAAGTTAGCGTACAATCGTTTAATTGTATGTGATACAATTTTATTTAATATATATATAAGTATTAATATACGTCATTGAAGAGTTAACTACATGTAAAAAGAATAATATAAAATGTATTATAATTGATTTTAATTGGCTGCTTATGAAAATGCGGCTCGCCAAATTTTCGCATCTGGGTGAAATATTGCAATAAGAATATGAGCGAGATAGAATGGGTAAATCAGATACTGAAATAATTAATGAAAGTTAAATTTATTTCAAATCATGTAGCTAATCGAATATGAGTACCACTACATCCTGTGATAGCAATATTCATATACTTATATGAAAAAAAAATAAAAAGGAATTAAAATTAAAACTCCAAAACGTCGGTCTTATCATTTTACCAGCCAGATTTAGTTTTAGCCATCATTTTGTTAATTTAACATCATCAGTACTTACCTTTGATCAATTTCTTATCAACTAGCTTATTTGTTTTGGAGACAATGTAGTCCTTGTAATCAATAATTTGAATGTAGAAATTTAGTTTGGTAGGCAAATTCCATAGTGAAAGAAATTTAGTGCTACCGAAAAACATTTAAAATATTTAGAAATCTATATATATTTACTTTCAGATTAAACACATCCAATATAGATG
Organism: Trachelipus rathkii; assembly: GCA_015478945.1. Taxonomy (NCBI): domain Eukaryota; kingdom Metazoa; phylum Arthropoda; class Malacostraca; order Isopoda; family Trachelipodidae; genus Trachelipus; species Trachelipus rathkii. Next base: position 2,461 of record JABUQX010008873.1, read on the forward strand.
ACTATAGCATAGTCCCTACAAGATAAGACTTATAAATAATGTATAATAATTAATAATACTCTTTCAAATATTATAATTATTGGAAAAATTTAAATATTATAGGGGGCATTGTTATTATTCATTTTTCCCTCTCACGACATTAGCCTATCAATTACCCCGGTTTTCAGTTTTTTGACAGTTTTTTCTTACACTAGCCATATTTTGTTAATCTAACTATCACGTGCTTACCTACGATAATTTTTTGAGCCAACTCCTGATTTTGTTTGGAGCAATTGTCTGAATATAAAACTTGAAAATGTAGAACCTTTAAGTTTTTAAGAGCAAAAATTTCCAGAAAAATATTTATGGACCCGAAACAAAAAATATTCAAATTACTATTTATAGACAGTCTCTTATAATTATTGTCCTATTACTTAAACTGTATATTAAATTGCATCACATCTCAGAACACAATGTGCTTTAAAAAATGTATAATAACATTAAATGTTTTTAGTAACATAAATCTTTTTTGAATTTAAATTTTGTTTGGGCATTTATCCTTTTCCTCCGGGTTTACCATTTTACCCCGTTTTACGGTACCAGGGATTGGCTTGTAGTAGTTGTTCGCGTTTACCTATGTATAACTATAATAATATATTATATATATAGTTATTATTAATAGATAGAGGTTATATATTATAATATATAGTATATATACTAATATAATATAGTATATAGAATATATTATCATGAATATATATATAGTATATATATAGGTATTATTATATTAATGTATATATAGTACCGTATATATTATATATACTATTATATATTATATATATTATATATATATAGAGTATAGGACATTTAGTATTCTATTATATTTAGTATAGAAATAGCTGTACTTATAATATATATTATATATTAATATATATTGCTACTGTTGTTTATTCTGATGGGTAATGATCTGGATTAAACTTTGTCTTTGGTATAGCAGCAAAGTTTATATTAAACGATTACTTGATTTTTTTTTTGAGTTAGGTTACTTCTTTTTTAAAGCTAAAAGAATAAAAAGAAACGATTGAGAGTTTATGTTATCTACAGGTGCCAGTATGTGAGTGGATATATCGATGGGAGTAGGATTTAGATAGAGATTGAATTGATTGTTCTAAATCATTTTCTTCAATGTGTGAATGAGGTCCAGTTGGGTACAGTCAATGAATATAATGGGTCATTAGATAGTCGAGACTTATGCAGTGTTGTATGTATGGAGATGAGTTAGTAGAAATGTTAATAGCTATAGTGGATTTAGAAGGTTGTAAAGTTATTCTGGGATATTACCTTAGAGTTTATGGTTGTCAACGGTAAGGATAGGAAGGGAGTAGGGCTGAGTAGTGTATATTATGAATGGGTTAGGTAAATTTAGTTGTTTCGAAAAATAATTAACCGATTTTTTGAGATATTTGTGGAGAGAATTACTTCTGCGATAAGTATCTTTTGTCAGCAAGATGGAGTTTCACAGTTGAGTCGTAAAGGTGCTTGACCTTTTCAGTAAGCCTAGTTTGGAGACTATGTTAGCAAAAAACTAGGTAAGTTGGGGTGAGAGGCTAAACTCTGGATACTAAATAGATAGCAAATGGTAACTGTTAATAATGATGGGAAGATAAATAGAAACTAACTGTAGGTTACAGGTTTAATAATGTATGAATAGCAATAGAAACATAAATACAGCATTTTCGAGTATCAAAATGTTTTACACAAATGTCATTAGCCTTAGAAATAAAAAAGATGAGCTGATTAGTTATACCATAAAATGCAAGAATCTTAAAGACCATTAATTTTGCCTAATCTGAGGCATTGGGTTACAATGAAGAATTATTATTTGGAGACGTCCTTTCAGGAATATGAAATACGGAGGGATATATTGCTTATTATACGCTTAGTCTAGTAGAGGAAAGAAAGGGTGAGTGGTGTTGGCGGTCGTTTTATGTTAAAGGCATATATCAATCTGTGCTAATGACTGACTTTAATAATTAATCATGATATTTGAATCAGTGTGGGATAGTATATTCCTTATATACTAATAGAATCATCATAGAATTTATGGGGCATATTTATGACGCTCCTGGCCAGAGTCCATTATTAGATGCTGAAATTGTGGAAGAAATTGAGACAGCATGCACAGTAATGAAAAAGTTAGTTATAATGGTTCAAAATTTTTTCCTCGGCAATTCATTGGGATCCTTGTCTAATATGGACCATAGTAGTTTCTGCCTTCATAAATTGTATACTAGATAAATTTTTTGACCCAGATGGTAGCCTAATTGAACCACAAGATACGATGCATCTATTAGACTTAAATATTAACGTAATTTGATAAGAAAGTATGGCTGATGAGCTTAGAGTTGAGGAGAATTTAAGGACTATAGTGACCATTATATTAATTTAGATTTAATATGTAATGTTATAGTCTGGGCCCAAAATTGCAAGTTAATAAGGAAATGAATTCATAGATTTCGAAATGGAATTTTACCAAATTTCGAGACATTCTTAGTACAAACTGACTGGGATAAGAGTTTAAAGACCAAAACTGATTTTATCATGTGGAAACGATTTTTAAAAATTTTAATGAATAGTAAGTCAGTATGTTTTAAAGATAACCCAAATTAGGGTGGCGAAGAGAAATCCTGTTTGGGTGGAATAGAGAGATGAAGAGAGAATATAATAATGAAAAGCGTAGATGTATTATAAGGGTAGTAATGAGGGAAGAAAATATATAGAAAATTATTATGAAAAAATAGAAAACCGAAATAACCAGTCAATAAGAAAGGCAAAGAGAGAGGCAGAAATTAAATTTAGCAAGGAATAGTAATTATGGAACTGAAGAAGTTTTTTTAGCTTTTATAAATTTAAAGTTAAAGACAAGAATTTTGCAGAACATCAAATTAAAATTGATTGAAGTAAAATTATTCGTCCGAGTTTAGAACCGGAGTAGTCAACATATGAAATGGTAGTTTTGCTCAGTGTATTACAGAGGAGATTAGATATATAGTTCAGCAGACTCAAATTAGTTCTTTGTATGCTGTAACATAATAGACTTATCAGAATCTTGAATTATGATGTAAAGAGCGATGTTAAGCGTTTATTAGATATATTGATCCTCAAGTAAGCTAGCGCAGGCCCCTGATTGTATATCTATGGTAGAATTCTGAAAGGAGGGTAGTTTGAGCATATGCAAAGCACTGTCATTTGGATTTTTTTTAATAGCGATCTATAGCAAATTATGGTGAGGCTACCGAGATGTGACTGAAATGGCATACTGTTGTGCTATTTATAAGTAAAGTAGTAGGCAAGCTTTGGGGATAATAATAGGCCAGTTAGTCTTAAATTCTCTGGTTGTAATATGTTGAGGGAAAAGTTACTTAAAAGGCTCATATAGAAAATTATTAAGTTGATATAACAAGGTATTGGTATGACTCCAGCATGGTTTTAGAAAGGGGTAGGTCATGTCAGACAACCTTTAAGAATTGTATGGAATAGTTGCATTTACGCTGATTGCATTGACCACGGAGATCCAGTTGATATTACTATATACAGTATCATAAATAAGCTTTTGATAAGGTTCCCCACATAGGCTGATGAAAAGTTATTGCAATGCTGGTATAGGTGGAGTGGTATCTATGGTTGGATTAAAGAGTGGGTTTCGATAGTTAGAAAGAGTGTGTACACTCAAATGGGAATAAATCTATCATGGAAATAGTGAAGAGTGGTGTCCCAAGGGTTCAATGCTGGGGGCCACTAGTTGTGTCCTCATATATATAAATATAATTATAAGACCAGGGATCTTTAAACATGCAAGGTGTTCTAATGTCATTTGCAGATAGATAGGTGGCATCCCTCATTCTCAGGAATAGTGAAGGATGCAATAAAGATTCAAAATGATCTTGATAAACTCCTTGGTGGCGCAAGATAAAGTGGCAAATCGAATTTCACATAGTAAAAATAGTGTAAAGGTCTTCACCACGGTTAACTCAAAAATAAAAGTTTTAACTACAGCAAAGCTAGATAAGGAATTGGCTTTGAGGTCTGTGGACAGTAAAAAGATTTAGGTGTGATAAAGCAGTAATTTGAAAGTAGCTATCAGTGTTTGGAACCTAGAAATAAAGCTAATAAGATCTGGGCGTATAATTAAATCGCAATGTTGTTTACAAGAGAAGGAAGTAATAAGTAAACTGTATAATAGCTATGTTAGGCAGTAATAGAGTATTGTGCACAAGCTTTTGGGCCCCTTATTTAAAGAAAGACTTAAGATATGCTAGAGAGGAGTGCAACATAGAGCAACAAGGAGATTTCTGGGTTTGAGGGTATAGAGTATGAGGAGAGGCTGAAGGAGTTGGAAATGTTTTCTGCTAGAAAGGCGATTTCTCAGAGGGGACATGATACAAGTCTTAAAAAATCATTCTACATCTTTATGATAATACAGACATCAATAAATTTTTCATAGTAGAATCATGGACAGTGTGACCAGGGGCAAGAATAATGCAAAATAAGAGAAAGCATGCCATCCTTGATAGAAGAGAACACCAATCGCATTCAGTAATAGTTAGTTTGTAACTTTTGCGAATAAGGTCTGCCAGAGAGGTTGTTGAGTGGCTGAAATTCGATTGCAACATTTAAGAAAGGTTTAGATTCGTTTATGGATAAATTAAGGAATATATATAATATATTTGTACGTCATAGCAACATTGGCGTTTTTTATGTTTGTTTGAATATAGTTATAGATACACATGGCATGTGTGACAAAACTTAGTTATAAATGCATGTGGATGGTTTCGGGTATATTATATTTATATATTTTATTAGTGTTTGACTAAGAGAAGATATTGCCAGCTTTGTTAGTTTACCAACAATGACGCAACCGGCTAGGGTGCTTTGTGGAATTGCATTGAGCATGTTTTGGGTAGTCGGGGTTGTAGCTGGGACAGTCTCCGGAGGCTCCCATAGTCTGACTTTTTACTGTCTCTATATTCTTTATGTCTTTATATATATACCAGTATAATGTTTTACTCAATGTTGTTGTTTGTTCTGGTGTTTCTGATTTGGAGTCTACCAAATTTTCTGCCTTATGGCTCAGACTATTCCATCAATCTACTGCTAAATTCATCTGTTCTGTATATGTTTCCTAACTTAGCTGACAATCATAAATTCTTTGACTATTTAAACTCCAAATTAGAATGCACTCTTCTTCACCACCTTTCACTGAAATCATCATTCTTGATGGTTTCACCATTCGCCACCACGAGTGACTTTCCTCTAATTCTCAAGATGCAACTATCAAACTTGCCTATCACTTTTCTGTCCAGAATGACCCCTAGAGCAGTTGGTGCAGCTCCCTACTCGCATTCCTGATTGGTTTGGAGATGAATTCAACATTCAAGACCATTTCCTAACCTCTAGTACTTCTCTTTATTCTCTTAAACTCTTTCCTCTCCTTTTCTCCAACTTCTTTCTTATCTCTGTATCCTTCAAGTCTTCTGCATCAAAGAATCCTGCCTATAATGAGAATCGTTTTTGGTATTTGTGTTATGCAAATTGGTTGAACTTGTGGTGGTACATCTTTGACTTCCCATGAAATAGGTTAATTACTGCTATGGTGGAAGGAATCCCTCGGAGTGTGCAGAACGCTTTACTGAGGGGACTCTCTCAGGCTTGGAGGTGTACATTCCATATTCTTTCCTGTTCATCTAAATTCAAACCTTGGTTTAACCCTATTTGTTCTCATGCTCTTTACAACAGGGATGATGCCTTCATGAATTACAGTCGCCTTCAAACTTCAGAAAGTTATGCAACTTATATTTCATCCCGGTGTAGGAGCGAGCTTCAAAGACACTTGATATATTTATATATTTGATATATCTGCAAAAACTGTGGAGGATCACACAGTGCCTCTTTCCTTAAATGCCCGTCTTACCTGTTTGAAATACAGGCAGGTTTTGGAACTTATGCACCTTTACGGAATTGATGGCAGCGAGAGATGAAATCTCCAGCTCAAAGACGATATCCAATTGTTATCAATATCAAGGCAATCCTATGCTACAATTGCAGCAGCTTCCCTGCCTCTGCGCTTCAACCCACCAGCCTAACTCTATTCTGGTAGAACTCTTCCCCCAAATCCCAATGAAACGAGGGCAGTTTTCTGTAACTCTAGCTCGCTCTCGCACTGCCCTAAATTCTGATATTCAAAATGAGTCAAAAACTGCATAGCCTTCCATCAATCTCTCATCACCCAAATATACTGTTAAGATCCCTATCCTGAGTGCTAGTTTTCAATTAACCACCAATGAAACAAAGTCTGTTCGTCCTCCACATAGTTTGGAGAGCATTTCCTGCCAAGAAACGAGTTCACCAAACTCACATAAGAGACCTTGCGATCGCTTATGTCTCTTTAAAACTGTCTTCCCCACCCATTTACTATGGCCACTCCAAAGAAGATGTCCTAAAGCAGAACAAAGATTAAGCACCAAAGGCAAAGATTACTCACTAAAATATAAAACATCTTTCTAAAGCAGAATACACTGATCCCAGATATGAAAAATGCAGCTCAGAAGAGACCTCGCCATAAGTCTATTCTTAAGACAAAAACATTAACATCAATAGATTGTACCCAAGCAACTATATCTGTCAAACAACGCACCAACCAATCCTCTGAAAGCTTGCTGGATTACTTCCAGTTCTTGTGAAATCCTCTACAACTTTTCTTTCGAATGTCCTATCAGCGCTCCTAAAGGATTCTAAAGAGCCTATAGCGGAATGAAAATGGATTTAATAGTTCCCAAAATGAGAGCTTTGATTTCGTGACCTGACCCACTCTCTTTCTAAAGCTTCCTGCGCTTCTGAGGGAGGTGAATAGAAGACAATTCAATGCCAACTTTCCAAGCATTATGGATCTGTTGGTAGTTCGAAAGGAAACTCAGAAATCTCCCATCTCAGCTCAAATTGCACAGTCTCCCAAAATAATCCACCTGATGACTCACTGACAAAGTTTCCACTATCAGACTTTCGTAACCCAACGGATCCCAATTATCACTACTACAACACCCTCTCAATAAGATTTGAACTTTTTCAGTAGACCGCTTTCTCGTCCTCCTGTTCCATGGATAAAGCCCATATCCCACACTTCTTAATTTGCATGCTTGGCAGATACTGATAATGCTCTCATTCCCAGAAATGAGCACCATGGTTCCTCTTCCAACGACCAACCAATTCACTATAGATAACAATGACACTTGGTTGAACTCAACTTAACTTTTAATTCAACTTAAATCCCTCAAAAAATACCACAGAAACCATACCTACCTCCCAAAACCTCCGGTTGTCTACAACCAAAATCTTTGTTATTCGACTATTCCTTACGGGTATAATATCGCCTCACTATTTTTTTATTTTCACTAAATCTCCTTATTATCAGGATTTATTGCTCCTCGTCAGCACCCACGTCACAGCCCTTTCTTAGGACCATTATCACCCTCCAACATTTATTACGCTGAGGCCATCATAGAGCAATTGTCTCAAACGACTATCCTCATAATATTCAGAATAACATAGCATGGCCACCTTCCTTCAATTGAATTGTTGTGGCTTCTACTATAATTTTGAAGACACTCTTTCAATCTCATTAAATATTGCTTTATCAACCAAAGTGCATTAAGTTTAGCCGAGGTGAGTTCGCGCTATTCTAGTCGCAACTTCCCAGAGCAGTACCAAATCGCCACAACTTCTATGAGAGGGGCCGACAATGAAAAGGCAGGCGCAGGGACATTCTCATATCATAAGCCTAGTCCCCCTATTATTCCAGTCCCCTCTTCAAACCAGACTTCATGCAGTGGCAGCATGTATTCATCTGTCCATCGATCTCACTATCTGTTCGATCCCATTAGTGAGTTTAATGAAACTGACCTATGCTGCTGACCTTTTTAAGTAGCTCACACTCCTGTTGTTATATTGTCTGGAAAGCTTCAATCTTCGTTTCTTTTGGCCTTCCTTATGGGGCGACTCTGTCCCCTCTTCTTCTAAGTCTCAGATCCTTGTTGATCTCCTACATTTTTTTCCACTGGGCATGCTTAAAAATAGGACTCCCTACATTGAACGCCCTTAGGATCTTACACTCACACTTTCTCTGCTGCTATAGTATATTTCCTTTTGACTTTGCCATCTATATTTGGATCGCTTCCACACTTTTATTCCACTTTCATGTACTTATACCTCAGTGACCATTACCCATAGCCTTAAACGAACTTGCAACGAAAACCAACTGCTTTATAAAACCAATCAACTAGCTGGCACATTATGACCGAGCAGCCAAGCTTTCTCCTTTTCAATCAGACCACAGCTATATGCCATCCCCATCAAATCATCTGTGGTTGTCCAGACGGTTGAATGTATGCCTTTAACGTTCTTCAGTACGGCTAAGAGAGTTACTCATTGCAGCAGCAGGGAAGCTTATGCAATTTCGCATGGTAGATCTTCGCAGACTGATGGCCATTCTTAGCCAACTCCCTTCTGGGTTGGTTACCTAGTAATTAAGAAAGTGTGCACATTGTTGCAGAGATAGCAAGAAAACTCTAACAAGGTAATGTACAAAGGATCGCCTGCATTCATTCACCACAAACAGATCTATCATCAAAGCAGCTCTGCGTCGCTAAAGATCTCATACAAATTTTAAATCTGCGACACAGGAAACAATACATTAACAATTGGTATTCCTTATACTCTGGGCTGTCAACTCCACAATTCCCCTGTTCTTTTAAGTGTTGGAAAAGTTGCACAAAAAATAATATCTTGCTTGCTCCAACAATCTATCTCCCCAGTCCTTCAATTCCCTAGCCTGATATAACTGAAAATACAACTCTCAGAGAACTGCGCTCTCGTACAGCAAGTCTATCTCTGTCAAGATATTCAATTAGGATGTAAAGTTTTGTCTAGCCACTCGAGTCTTTGCCACTATCTCTGAAAGCCTCTCTCCAAAATTGAACTTCTAACATGCCCCAACTGCTCACACTCAAAACATTTCATACATTTATACACAAAATGTCCTACTCCACCACATCCAAAACACAATGAGGCGAAGCAACAAAGACGTGTCCTTGGCCCAGACATGATTTCATATATAATGACCCATCCTATTCACCCCTCTGCATCAGCGTTCTTGCTGGATCTGTATAACAGCATCTGGATTGAATCTTCTTTTCAATCTATTTGTACTACAGATTTTGTAATCCCCATTCCCAAACCTCGGAAAGACCCAAAGTTAGTGGATAACCAAAGACCAATTTCGCTGACCTATCATACTTAAAATGGTTTTGGTCCGCCTTCTCCCTGTTTGGAGATTCGGCAGGCTTTTTCAAGCTTCCAGTTTGGCTTCCGTAAAAATCGTTTGACCGCGGATGCCTTGTTCTGGATCATGACATCCGGGAAGTCTTCTCAACTAGTGGGATGGTTTTCGGTGTCACTTTTGACCATGGAAAAAGCTTATGACAACTTGGAGAAAATTCTTTTTTTTTTTTTTTTTATTTGCTTAATCTGTCCTGGAATTCCCCTGAGGTCTTCATGAGATTAGTTAATATGAAAGTTATTGACTAATATTCAGTTTCTGATGTTTCAAAATACTTAAATATTAATATGATATTATAATAAATATTAATATATATTATAATTTTATTATGAAGTATTCAAAAAAATATATATATTATGTGGGCTAATGTTTTGCAGGTATTTAAAATTGACATTCCTGCATTTGCGACACCCCAAAAATCATGGGGAAAATCCAGACTACATACATTGAGGTAGTAGAATTTTTCCCATATTACATGGGCATTTTTTTTTATAGTATAATATTTGTAGAGCCAAATGATGCGGTGATGAATGTAAAATAAAAGCTCAAAAAATGAAGAAACGACTTTCTACAATCCTTATACTATGTTCACACTGTACAAAAATTACCCAAGAACTATTGGGCACATTTTAAATTTTTCTTAATATCCAGCATATATTTATAAAAAAAA
>JABUQX010008873.1:15000-37500 GCA_015478945.1 Trachelipus rathkii
GAAAATCCATGAAGTCTAAATACAATTTTAATTCTTCACCCTCATTTTCTATCAATTTATATATATATCCATATATATATATATATATATATATATATATTATAATATTTATATATAATATTATATATATAATATATATATATATATATATATATATATGTCGTATAGATATAAGTATATATATATATATATATATATATATATCTATATATACTATTATATATATATATATAATATACTATATATTATATAATACTTATATAACTATACTTTATATATATACAATATATATAAAAATAATATATAATATAATATATTATTAACCTATATTATATATATATTATAATATTATATAATATATATACACTGGTATATTCGGATAATACTTCTTAGGGAATGTTTTATTCTTTTTAGAGCTTTATTATCTGCATTAAGATAAGCAGAATTAATTTTTCAGTTTGCAATTTTAAATGAAAATCCTTAAAAAAATTTCTTAAAATGTCATGTCTCTTTTTTCAGTTGTTCCTCTTCATCATCATCATCACCAGAATCGCAAGTTGAAGTAGTTTTATCATGATAGTATAGTCTCGTGTTATTATAACTAATGAAGAGCTTGCTTCAAAGTTTAGTTCCCTTCTTTCAGGTTATAAGGTAGGCTCTAAATTAAATGTAAATGTCTGAATTACTAGAAAAATGTCATTCTCATTCATAGTTATAAAATGTTTTATCAGTACAAATCCCGTGTTATACTTTGCTTATTTATTAGTTTTGGGCTTGGTACCTTTTTCATTGTCTCAATTTTATGTATATCAATTTTTTTATGTACCTATATTATATATACTTATATTTATAATGTATCAATGATATATCTACATATCGTATATATATAATATATATATATAATATATAATATATATAATATCTATTTAATATGATATGTGATATCTTAGATTTAGTGATATTGATGATTTGCTGGATTTGTTATTTTGTTTTTTTTTAAAATTTTGTTTTTTTTGTGATGCAAAAAAAAACGGTTTTTTTTTTTTAAAACAAATATGTTTTTTTTTTGTTTTTTTTATTAAACTTACCTCATTATCAAGAAAATGAGGACTGCGAATATTATCACAGTTATATACCAATACCGACTTCCTACTGCCTAAATATTGACTATTAAATACGGATTTTATATATACAGTGTATATATATATATAGTATCTATATAATTATAATATATATATATATATATATATATATATATATATAATATATTATATATATTTTATAATAGTTGAGTTTTATTACTTATGACATAATAATGATATAAAAAAGAAGAATGGTATAAATACAGATGTTTTTAGGGTGTCAGGAGAAATGGATCATGGTAGGAGAGCGTCGATGGATTCTGTGAGGAGAGTTAAGGTGTGTGTGTAAAGTAATACTTTCTTTATAAAACACAAGAGTATCCTATTCATAAAAGTATACTAGAGTTGGTGTAGGTAGAGATGAGTGAAAAGTATGAGAAGTGATAAGTATGGATTTGTGTTGGTGAAGAAAGGAGATGTTTGAAGTATAAATGTTGGATGTTTAAAATCAGTGAAGGTGTTTAGAGAAATGGGGATTTATCGGATCATTATGTTGTTTCTATGTAAAATTAAGAGATTAGTGGGGGCTTGGATGGAGGGAAGGTGATACGGAAGGATAAGGATAATTAAGAGGAAGAAGTTTAGTGAACAAGGTCATATAAGGATAAGGACTGTAAGATTGACTCGCAATAAACTCAGTGTTGAATATGTGAATTAAGCTGAAAACTAAAAAATTGGAAGCAATTGTTAGCAAGTGCAAAAGAAGTATATGGGAGTGTGCTAAAGTAGGAATAAGAATGCGAAACAGTGAGTGGTGGATGATTAATTAAATATTTACGAGTAAATAGTAAAAAAAAAAGAGCGTGGTTGATTGTACTAATAGAGAAGCGTGGTTGAATTTCAAAAGAAAGATGCTTGAAATTAAATAAGAGGAGGAAAAAAGAAATGCTAAATGATGCGTACATAGGTAAGAGAAAAGAAGAGGTAAATGAATTGTTTGGTTTGGAAGGAGATGAATGGGGGGACAACGAGGAAATAAATGGAAGTCTAATCTGGAAAGGAAGCGCGAAAGGTTAAAAATTAGAATAAGGGGAACCTGTCGGCAAAAATTAATGATAGGGATGGGGTGTTTTATGTGCTGTGATAGAAAATAGGATGTGAGGGGAGTGTGGAAAGAACACTTCGAAAATCTGTATAATATTGGCAAGTAATGAAGAAGTGATAGTGACTAGTGGTTGTAGAGTTTTTGATGTGTGCTAAAAAGGAACATAGGTAATTGCGGTGATGAGGTTTACCAAAGAAGAGGAAGTTGTTTAGCTGTGAGATATAGTTGAAGAATGGTAAATTTGCAGGTAATAGAATGAAATTTTACGTGGTGAATATGATCAGATACGGAGGCATTTCTGAATTGATTTGAGGGATCTTGAAGTTGTGTAACTTAAGCGATTTTATGGGGTATAGTTTCCGAGGGATTGAAAGGAGATGAAGTAAAAGTTTGCAAGTCAAAGATGGGAAAGGAGATAAAGGGAACTGTAACATATATATAAAGGGAATTGTGACTGTTATTGGTGTTTGTAGGGTAAGATAAATTGTTGGTATTTGTTTTTGTCGAAAGAGTGCGCCGAGTGACTGAAAGGACTGGTTGGTGAAGAACAAGGTGCGGTCTAGGAGTGGTAAGAGGATGTGTGGATGAGATCTTTACATTGCAAGCAGTGATAAGAGAAAATGAAGGAGAAGCAAATAAAATTGATTTAAGTTTTATGGATTTGCACAGGGGTATTGATAGATAGGATTATTAGGGAAGCTGTATGGCAGGATGCTTTTAGTGATTATATACGTCGTTGGGTGGTAGGATCTGATCTGAGAATGGAATCAAAAGAATTTATATAGATCTGTTTAGTGAGGCGTGTGATAGATAAACAATGGTGTCCAAAGAGTGACTTGTGTTTAAGTATCTAATACGCGTAGTTGAAGGCAGGGAATTGTGTTATGTCTCCTTGGTTATCAATTTGGTAATATGGAATGTGTTATGAAAGAATTGAAGGTTGGGCGTGACAGGTAAACTTGGTAGATCTAGGACATAAGAGAGATTGAATGGAGCCATGAGGTGTCGCCTATTCCTATATCAATGCGCATCGATCTATTCTGCGTTACTATCGTTGTCTGAGCGATGTAGACCAGAGACGTGATAAGAAAACAGAAAAGCTTTGCTCGCCGGTTATCAAAAACAAATAAAAGTGATTCGATCTGTCCTCAAAAGATAAAAGAACGACTATAGAAAGAGAATATTTTGGCGAGAGAAGTGAGTGTGTTCTCAAAGAAAGGATATGGGTGATCGCTCTAGAGAAAGGGTCACAATCATATTAAAGACCTAATGTTAGTACACTTGATGGTATACTTGGTTGTGAGTGGACGGACGTACACTACAAAGATTCATTGAGAAGTTTTCGTCTATAATGTAATATGTTAGTATCCGTGAGTCTCAGATTAATGGTAACCAAGTGTCCTGAGTTTCAAATATAATTTAAGGTGATACAATTGGTTGCCCAGGGTGATGGCTGGTGCAAATAAAAATCGTTCGTGAAACTCAGGCGGAATTTAAGGAATTGAGTGCGAATAATGCTGATGAGAGCAGAGGTTGTTTAACCCTGTGTTAAATGGGGTTATAGTAGTGAGCTATGGTCTGGAATAAGAAAGTAATCATGAGTCTACAAGTTCTATTCACTAGTGACGAACGATGGCAATCTTGGGCATTACTAAGCTGCTGAGAAGAATGTGCATAACAATGAGGAACTGAACAATTTATTAAGAGGTTGTGTTGGTGTGAAGAAATGGTAAACGAGAGAATAAAATGAAATTTTGTTGAGATGGTCTTTGGTCATGTGGTTAGGATATTGATAGTCGGTTTTTCAAGCGAATGTATACGTGGCGAGTGTGCTTGGACAACCGACTACGGAACTGTGGAGCAATACGAGAAACCAGCAAAAGAAAGTAGGATGCTTGAGTCAGTAATATCGAATAGTCTGTATAGGACAGAAATGTGAGTTGGCAGAGGGGCGAGAATAAAGGTGGCATAATTTAGGAGTTAGAAATGGCGGGTTTTGGTTTGAGGGGATATGTTTGTTCTGTGTGCCATGGGCCCGAAGGGCTGAACACTTACACTGACCGATTTTAACCAATTAGTTTAGGGTCCGCACAGATTCTCCACCCCTGAGGAACGTTATTACGACGCCCGGAGTGAGGATTCTAGTTAGACTCTGACAGTGTTACGAATCCGCAGTATAACCCGATACGATCAACTTAGAGAAGTCATATGTACATACAGATTAATTAGTAAGAAATGTAGGGAGAGTTAGAGTTGAGTAAAAGTGAACATATCTTTGGACTACTTCTCTACCAAATATCCCATCCAACTCTCTTCTCTACTTATTATAGAACTCTTTATATCATTACCCTCATATCCCTACTCAGCTACAATTTCACTACTATCTGCTCTATTCTTTTATCGGGCCAAATTTCGCCTTTATATATGCTGTCAAACAGCCTTCAGGTCCTCTCCAGCACTGGGGGTCACCCTTATACCAGCCTTAATCCCTTTTAGGGGAGAAAATAGGTATGTATTTGAAGAGAACTTTTATATATCACGAGAATTAACGCTATATACATATATATATAACCTATTTATCCTCGCCCATACTTATTACAAATTAAGCACTTATATTGTGAATATACTAAGGTTATGTCTGCTAGATGCCATTTGTTGCGCCACTGATCTCAAAGACCACAAACTTAATTCCCAAGAAGTCCTATTACATTTATAGTTTGCTAATATAATATCATATTCATCTCACATATGATAATTACTAATCACTCACTTCAGTACAATATACATACCGACCAACGAAATAACATCTTCCCATTATTATTTTACGTATACAGCTAAATATATAATATATCAGTTTATAAGTTAATACATATATATATAAATAATAATTATATTATAATATATACACTATTAATGATAAATAATAGCTCTTATAATAATAATATAATTAATAATAATAATAAATAAATTAAATCAACATTGAGTTAATGTAATAATTTTAGAAATGCCCTAAGAGCACAAATGATACACACTTTAAGCTAAGTAATAAAAATCTACTTTAAGTATGACTGCATACGCTCTCAACAATATAGGCTATTTGACTGGGAGTATTTTAATATTGCCTTTGAAATACCTCTAAATATATCTCGCTTGATATATTATGAAAAAAAAATAGTAATTTAAAAAGAAATCAAAAATCCAAAAATTTGTGCTTTTTCGAATTGTTTTTTAAAGAAAAAAACGGTTGTATTAAAAAAAAAAAATACAACGACTTCTTTTTTTTTTAAAAAAAAAAAACAAAACGTGTATTTTTTTTTTAATCCAACCCTAATTATATATATAGTAAATATATAGAGATATAGTATATTATTATAACAATATTATATTATATATATATATATAAATTATATCTATATATTATATATAGAACATAACATTCAGGTAATATATATATAATATCTAATTATATATATATGGTATAATAGTATACTATATATATAATATATATTAATATATATATATTATATAGATATATTAAGTATAATTATTTTTACTAATATATTTGTGTGTGTATTTTAGTTAAATCTAATAATATAATAATGGTGTTTATGTATAGTATGATATAGTTACGAGTATTATATTATAAATAATTATTATATAATATTTTGACTATATTATTTATTAGTATTATATAATACTATCTTCTGATATATCATCTTTAATATATATACATATTTTAAATTATATTATATAATATTGTAGTATATATATTAAATATATATCATATAAATATTATATATTATAGAGTGATATGGTATATATTTTTATTCATTAAAGTATATAGATAAGTAAATTTATATATATATATATATATATAATATTATTAATGGGAGAGAGGGAGTGGAGGATGGTGAAAGCGCAGGGAATCCCAATAAAGGACGAGTTGAAGGAGGGATTTTTGGCGACTTCTATTAAGAACAAACCAGAAATATATACCTTCTTCCGATATAAATTGCTTTTCCCTTCAAAATCCCAAACAATTAAAAGTAATTAAAATAATTAAAAGTATACAATAAAAAGAATAAGAAATTCTGATGTGCTTACCGTATTTCCTATTCCCATGGCAGCAACTGGAAACACAGCCGAGACCACAACTGATAAAGGAACACCAGGCCTTCTTCTACTGGAGGGTAGCAAATTGAGGACTACGGGTATGCTCGGTATCTTGGCGAAGGTGAGTCATTTGCGTATATAGATGTGAAATTCAGAGGAATTGTGACCCCACAGAATATTAGTATCAAAAGGGAGGATATAATAAAAAGAAGAAAACATGATATATTTAATTACAAAAGGGAAATCGGACACAAGAGTGTTAATTACAATAGGTCGATTTGACCTTCAGCGAGAAATAGTACAATGATGACTCATAAAGGCCTCTATATATACAAGGACTACAATTACGTATTGATTGCGGTTGAGGTCGTTTTGACCTTCGAAAAAGAATGGCGAGGAAATAGTACTGGAAAGACTGGTTCAGAATTGGAAATGCTATGACAAATACAATATCGAAACAGCTTTGAACAAGGTATGTAATTATGTGTGAGAGAGTGATATGCAAAATAAATAAGAATAAGATACTCAACTTATTCTCCTATTCTTATTCCGGAAGATTGATCTTCTATCTATTCTGTATTTAAGAAATAGGACAATTCAAAATAGACAATGGTTTCAACCGTCCCAAAATCAAAATGGGAGCTCCAAACTGAAATGGCGTTGTCTATCCCCAACTGAAAGGAGGTTTTCTATCCCCAACTAAAAGGAGTTTTTCTATCCCCCAACTGAAGGAGTTTTTCTATCCCCCAAACATATATATATATATATATATATATATATATATATATATATATATATATATATATATATATATATATATATATATATATATATATATATATATATATATATATATATATATACTATATATACAGGGTTCACACTTTCTGGAAAGTCCCAGGAAGGTCAGGAAAGTCAGGAAAAAAGATGGTCAGGAAGAAAGTCAGGGAAACGTTTTAAAATATGCTAAAAGTCAGGGAAATTCCCTGAAATTCCAAAAAGTCCAGGAAATTTTAAAAATTTCAGCTATATGAAAAACCTTGATCATAGATGAAATACATATTTTTATATATTTTCCTTTCTGTATAATTGTGGAATAAGAGATGTGTTTGATAAGTGAATGAAAAGGTTGGGCGAGGAATGACATTCCATAAATATACTTCTATCCTGTTTCTTTCTATTTTAGTTCACTATTACCTACTATTCTTCCTATTCTGTTCGTAGAGGTTGTTTAAATTCATCCTTTTGATTGAAGGTGATTGGTGTATGGATGTGTTTTAGACTGTTGACTTATGACTTAATCTATTTATATCTTTTCTTTTTAGGGATTTATACTTTTTAAGGTGTTTTTTAAGGTTTGAAGAAGTGATTTTGGATTTTTGTGCAGTTGAAGGTATTTATTATTTATTTATAAAATGATTTCAAACAAAAAAACTAACTTTAACGACCAGTGGTTGGACGTCAAACTGAACCCACAGTTTATCAGGTGGTTGGTAAAGGACCTGATAGTTCCAAGGCATACTGTAAAGTATGTAAAAAGAACTTTGATCTATCTAACATGGGGCGCCAAGCCGAAGTTTCACATTCAAGAATGGAAACTCATTTGAATTTAATCAAAACTCAGCTGGACCAACCATCATTGAAAAACTTTTTCGTTACATGTGTTCTAATAATACAAATATTAGTGAAAGTGTGTGCACTGAAAATTATGCCATTCCATCAACTTCTAATCATACTCAACCGATTGTAAATGACCCTGAGTGTTTTATTAATAACCAACCAAAACCAGTTTATCAATCAGTTTCATCTTTTTGCATTAAAGATGATGTTGCAAGATCTAAAATACTATGGGCATTAAAGGTGGTGGATGATAAAATGTCTTTAAACTCGTGTGCAGATATAGGGGAAACATTTAAATTAATGTTTCCAGATAGTGCGGTAGCTTCAAATTTTAAAATGGGGCAGATGAAATGTAAATATGTGATTAACCATGGACTTGCTCCCTATTTTCTAAGAAAAAGCACAATACACTCTACTTTGCAGAGCTCATTCTACCCATGAATTAAAATTCAAAATATTTTTGGATGGTGACTGTCTTTTTAAGAGACTTAATTAGTTTTTTTCTTCTATAGTACCTGGGAATCAATGTTATGTGGAATTGTGGCAAATTATTAAATTAGGACTGATATTTTCGCATGGAAATGCGACAGTGGAAGGAGGGTTTTCTATAAATTAAGCAATTTTAGTGGAGAATCTGAAAGAACAAAGTCTTATTTCTCAAAAAATAGTGCACAATGCTATAAGATCTCATGAAAGTTTTCATAAAGATCCTATCACTCAAAAAATGTTGACAAATGTAAGAGCTGCCCATAGGAGATATGAAGAGCATCTCAAAGAGTCAAAACAGAAGAAGACGAGAATAAAAAGGTTGAAAAAAAGAAAATTATCCATACAGATCTATAAACTTGAAGAGCAGGGAAAGATGTTAAAACTGAAAGCTTTGACAGAAGAAGACTATAAAATCAAAAATTCAGTTGATTGAGAAGAAAAAGTTAACCTAAATCTCCCCATTTAGAACTTTTGTGATCACAGTGGACGTTATTCACCTAGGCTATTAATGTAAGCTTATAATTTATTTTCTTTTCTTTCTTTCTTTCTTTCTTTTGGAAAAATAAAAAAAGAGGTGCATTAGGACGGCTTGGGGAAGGTATAGGCTGATTACTATAAAAAAAATTTTTTTCTTAAATTCATCCATGATGATGAACAGTTTCTAAAGCAAATTTTCAATAATTTAATGTATGAACTGAGTAAATAGGCTGCAATAATGATTAATAGATATTTTATATGCCAAAAATAACGAACACGCTGGTCAGGGAAAATTTGCGGATATGGTCGGGAATGTGAGGGAAAGACAGAGAAATAAAATACAAAATTTCAGTGTAAACACTGATATATATATATATATATATATATATATATATATATATATATATATATATATATATATATATATATATATATATATATATATATATATATATATATATATATATATATATATATATATATATATATATATATGAAAGTTGTGAATGGTTGGAAGGTGGCTGGTGCAATTAAATCCTTGGTGGATATGAAGGAACTAAGTCTTGAGTGCGCTAGGGTTTTGCATGAGCGTATTTTGTTTCCTGTGTTTATGTACAGTATTAAAACTATGGTCTGGAATAAGAGGTATAGATCTAAAGTACAATGTGTTCAGATGGACAATCTTAGGGGCGTGTTAGGTGTGAGAAGAATTGATAAAATGAGGAATTAACGTATTAGAGAGTTGTGTGGTGTGAAGAAAGAAATGAGAGAATAAATGAAAGTACGTTGAGATGGTTTGGTCATTTGGAAAGGATGGATGATAGTCAGTTGGTTAAGCGGATGTATAGTGGTGAATGTGTTGGGAATCAACCGGCTGGGAGACCGAAGAAAAAGTGGATTGAGTCAGGAAAGGAATGCCTGGAGGAGAGAAAAGTGAGTTTGGCAGAGGCGAGACGAAAGGTGCATAATAGGAATGAATGGCAGGGTTTTGTGAGGGGTATTGTTGTGGCTCACCTGGGCCAAGGGATGAACCCCACATTGACGAGATACCATAGTGAGGGTCCGTCGCAGTCCCGTGAAGCTCTAGGGTGGATTTGCTGACTGCGACGAGTTCTCACTAAAAGGTATAAAGGGGGCGGTATGGCTGGGCTTTATTTTTGATTTTCGCCATATTCTACTACTTTACTGTTTCCGGTGCATGTTACGCACCTTACCCCTAGTCTTGGAGAGAGAAGGTGGGTGATGATGATTATATACCGGTATATATATTAGAGGTGTACCGGAATTCCGGTCCGGCCGGAATTTGAAATTTTTTTCCGGTTCCGGTCCCGGCCGGAACCGGAATTACTAATTTACTTCTGAGAAAAATTTGCTGGAAGAGATTTATTTTATATAACCCATAGCTCATCTTTTAAGTAAAAGAAAAACTTTTCACCAGTATTGGGCGATATTTTTAAACTTTTTTCCTCAAATATATTTCCTGTTTCTGAAAATGAAAATAATTTCTCTGAATATATGGGGGAGACTGGAAAGGAGAGTAATTTTTGCTATGTTTGGGAATTTAGCTTTGGTCACTTTCCACCAATTAAGAAATTCTTCTTTTCCCAGATTAGAAATTGATTTCTCTGGTTAAATAATTTCAATTTCTTTAAGAATTTCACCTTTTTTAGAGCCACTGATTTTTCTTTTTTTTCCTCTTTACACTAACTGACACGCTGTCACTTTCACTTTCTTCAAACTTATAAAAGCTAAGTAACTTTGCAGTAATTTCTTTTCTTAATGCTCCTGATGATTTTGAGGTACTTGGCAAATCTAAGTTTATTGTAGATAATGCTAGTTTCTGAAAATGGATGGATGACTCATCGCCTGAACCTTCTTCTGTACTGCTACTACTATTATCACTTTCTACCTTCAATTATTTGCATATTTCTTCAAGCATCAATTTTCTACTCAATTCTCTTATTTCATTAGAAAATAAAGTCAGTTTGTATCTTGGGTCTACTTCAGTACTTAAAACCAGGGATGGCATTTTTAGTGATTTTTTTGATTTTTTTTTAAAAAATCAATTTGTGATTTTTTTATTTTTTTTTTTTTTTTTTTTTTTTTTTTTCAGATTCGTAACGTCACGCGATATATAATTTGTAACTTGCAAATTATATTTCGCGTGACGTTAGGAATCAAAAAAATCAAAAATAAAAAAAAAAAAACTACATTGATTTTTTTTTAAAAAATCAAAAAAAATCACCAAAAATGCCATCCCTGCTTAAAACAATTATCTTGCTTTGATATATGTCTATTGATCCTTTCTCTTCCCTTTATTCATAAATCTAAACTCTAATGCCTTCTTCAGCTCTCCTTTTAAAGTCTGAACTCTTCTGTCATCCTCAGAGTTTGAGAGATATGCTGGAGAGCTCAAATATGGAGAATAATTGATTTTGCTTTATAGTTTCCGTAACCATGCAAAACTGCAAAAAAGTTGCAAGGTTGCAAAACTCTTCGAATTTTTCAAGTATTTGCCATTTATTAGCAGTCAAAGCTTAAATGATTGATTGTTCTATAATATAAACTTGCAGGGGTCTTTTCAAACATTCAATTCTTTCTAGAATTAAATATGTTATTGTACCTTGTATTAACATCTTGAATTGACATAAGTGGGCTTGCAAGATGTGGATCCAAGTCTCTTTGTATTTTTTTAAGTTCATTACAGCTTAAAAACTGGAATGATTGAAATGTGTACAAATATTCCTACATTTCTTTATTAAATCACACTGTTCTTTGAGAAAATAAGGCATCTTTAATAACAAATTGAATTTTATGAATAAAACAAAAAAAACTTGTGTATCCTGCTAAATCAGTTCCAAGTTTCATGTTATATGCTCCATCTCGAAGGATTAAATGGATTTTGTTAGGAGGAATTTCCCAATTATTCATCATAAATTTCAAAACTCATATTGATTTTAATTCCAGAATGAGAACCTAGGAAATACTTGCAATGGAGCACACAGTCCATTTTTTCAAACTCGCTGGTAAGCCAGAAGTTAAAAAATAAATGACTCGTTTAGTGTAGCTCTATATATCTGTATTAAATGATATCTGATCAGCCTTGGAATAACTTCTCGGGCTGCTGATCATAATTTCCTGTATGAAGTTAGTAACATCTTCTCTACAAAATATTTTCTTCTAAGATTAATATATTTTGGTTGAAGATGGGCAATAAGTTCTATGAATCCCTTCTCTTCTATGACTGTGAATGGTTGGTTACTCATTGCGATAAAATTCATTATTTTCTGTGATTTGGGGTCATTGATATGCCAAATCTTTTTGGGGGAGAAACTCTCCTCAAAACTCACTTATCTCACGGCTTGGATCTATTGCTCTTTTGTGGTTTCCCCTGTTCTAGAAAATACAAGACTCCCTTTTACTATTAAAATTTTTGGACTTCCAGATATTCTCTTCAATGATGATTTTCCATATGTTCATGAAGTGACGTTGTACTAAATATAAGATTTTATGTTGAAAATTATAGAAAAAATATTTTTTTTTACATTTCTTTATAGTTAAAGGAAAGTTCATAAGAAATTACGGTTCCGGGCGAGATTTTTGATTCCGGCTAATTCCGGTTCCGGCCAGAACTAGAAAATTTCAGTTCAATTTTTCATATATATATATATATATATATATATATATATATATATATATATATATATATATATATATATATATATATATATATATATATATATATATATATATATATATATATATATATATATATATATATATATATATATATATATATATATATATATATATATATATATATATATATATATATTTATATTTATATTTATATTTATATTTATATTTATATATATATATATATATATATATATATATATATATATATATATATATATATATATATATATATATATATATATATATATATATATATATATATATATATATATATAGGTAATACTGTAGACAGCGACCCACACATTTTGAGACCGAAAATTTTCTAAGTTCAAAAAAATTTTGAAATTGAAAGAATCTCCTGCTTTAATTATATACGGTGGCACGACAGGACCCCAAAAGGTATCTTTATTGTTTATATGGCATTGAAATTTTTTTTTTTTTTTTTTTGTATTGGTGATTGCCTTGAAATATATATATATATATATATATATATATATATATATATATATATATATATATATATATATATATATATATATATATATAAAATATATCACTGTATATATATATATATATATATATCAGGGGCGTTTCCTCCATAGGTGCTAGGTGTGCGCCGCACACCCTATAAAAGCTAATTACTTTTTTTTAATTACACTTTAAATATAAGGGAATATCTGTTCAAATGAAGATAGTTTTGTGCACAATTATTCAATAAAATATTAAAAAATTAAATGCTCTTAAACTTCCAATTAGCTTATTTTATACAGTAGTTACTTCACGCTCTCTCAAAAAGCTCTCGTTTTCTATTCTTCACATACTTTAAATTTGTGCGCTTAAAGTATCGCACATGGATTTTTGAACAGAGACTTTTTTAATTTATATTTTAATGTGGTTTATATATATATATATATATATATATATATATATATATATATATATATATATATATATATATATATATATATATATATATATATATATATATATATATATATATATATACTATATATATATATATATATATATATATAGCACACCCTATCCCTCAAATCAGGAAACGCCACTGATATATATATATATATATATATATATATATATATATATATATATATATATATATATATATATATATATATATATATATATATATATATATATATATATATATATATATATATATATATATATATATTCATCTCATACGAGAGGACGCTGGTTCAAATCCTCCGCGTAGCAGTTGGGTTTTATCTACCTGGGGGCAAGAATTAAAACTTGACTGCGAACACGTTGGTGGCGCTGGTTTGGGATAGCCGGCCTTAAAGTTCGATTTCCTGTGGTCCCCCCGTGTTACCCCCTGCATAGGGGATAAAGCACGTTAAAAGGTAGTTTATATATATATATATATATATATATATATATATATATATATATATATATATATATATATATATATATATATATATATATATATATATATATATATATATATATATATATATATATATATATACGGTATATATATATATATATATATATATATATATATATATATATATATATATATATATATAATTTACTTTACCTTACTTTATTTATTTTTTTTTTTTACCTTATTTTACCTTACCTTACTGTACTTTGATTTACTTTACCTTACCTTGCTTTACTCTAATTTACCTTAATATATTTAAAATTAATCTAAAATTTACCGACAATTTTCAAAAATTCCTTTAAAAAAAGAAATCCAATTTTACGATTTTTCTTTTATTTTAGTTTAATACAAACTGAATTTAAAATTTTTTTTCAGCGTCGTTTCTTTCTGTTCCGATAACAGGCGATTTTAATATATTTTCGTCGTCTAACTCCCAGAGTTTATTTCAACGTAAATATTTAATATTTGTGAATATATATATAAATGTATATATATATATATATATATATATATATATATATATATATATATATATATATATATATATATATATATATATATATATATATATATATATATATATATATATATATATATATATATATATATATATATATATATATATATATATATATATATATATATATATATATATACTATTTTTTTTTTTTTTTTTTGAGAATAATTATATATTTTTGTAATAAGACTTCTACATTCATTTCTGAAGACATTGTTGTTGTGAATTATTTTAGTTCTATATTTCGTTGGGTAAACAGTCCTAAAACTTCGAATGTGAATTGAGTTGTATTAGTAGGCCACATATTTAATATTATGTGGCCTATTAACCTAGCTTTTCATAAATCTCTGATAAACGTTTAAGAAATTGATAGTAATGTGTATCTCTCTCCTGCAGGCGTCGTCTTGAGTCATGGAAATATTCACTCCCAAATTGATTGCATCCATAAAGCTTGGCAAATGGGACCCAGTGATGTCATTTTGCATTGTTTACCTTTGCACCATGTCCATGGTGTTGTTAATGCTCTTCTTTGCCCTCTTTCTTGTGGCGGCAGGTTAAGATGTGCAATATTTCTTATAACTTTCTTTTTTATTTTCATTTGATAAGTAAAATTGTAATTTTTGTTGCTCATTCAAGATTTGTATAAACACTTTCGAAAATAATAATAATAATAATAATAATAATAATAATAATAATAATAATAATAATAATAATAATAATAATAATATCTACCAACCTCTCCTCAGCTCCCCACTAACTGGGGTTGTGATGCACAAACATGCACAGGAAACAAAATGGTTTGGTTGAAGAAATGACTAAAGTCGACCAAGAAAGCCCTCCCCTCCCATAACACCCCTCATACACTTAAGTGCGAACCCATCGGAGCCATCATCCGCCCTAGAGTTTCATCCACCGCAACAGACCAAATTGTGGCATTTCATCAGTGTCGGGGTTCATACCCTGGACCAGACCCACAATTATGCCCCCAATCTCAAAACCATTAGATCGATTCACTACTATTATGCACTATTCCTCTCACTTGACCAAACACATTCCTTTCCTTCAGACACTCTATTACTGACTCAATCTACTTTTTCTTTAGTCCCAACAGTCACTTCCCAACACCCTCACCTCTATGCAACCACTAAACGAATAGCCAACCATCCTTCCTTTTCAAATGTCCAAATCACCTTAATACATCATTTATTCTCTTATTTACTCCTTTTGTCACACTGTACAACTCTTAATACGCTCATTTCTCATTTTATCAATTTTTATCAGACCTATCAGATATCCCTAAGATTATCCATCTGAAAAGACTGCACCTTATATCTATACCTCTTATTCCACACCATAGTTCCACAATTATACATTAGCACCGGTAACAACATACCCACATGGAAAACCCTAGCACACTCAAGACTTAGTCCCCTTGCATTCACCAATGATTTAATTGCCCCAGCCACCTTCCTACCACTCACAACTTTCCTGCAACACTCGGCATCATCCATTCCCTTTTCATCTTGTTCATAGCCTAAAATTTAAACTCCGATATTTGTTCCAGTTGTGTACTATCCAACATGATTTCATATCGCGGACTCTCCTCACCTACCACATCCCCTCCTTTTACATACCCAGCCAAACCTCTCTACCACTCTCCTTAAACTTACTTCAGACTCGCCACACAAAACCAAACCATCTGTGTGTATAATAATAATAATAATAATAATAATAATAATAATAATAATAATAATAATAATAATAATAATAATAATAATAATAATAATAATAATAATAATAATAATAATAATTTTAAAAAATTCAGAGTGATAATGGAAGCTCAATTCAAAGCACCTTCAATTTGGTCAAAGTTTTTGAGTTTGGAAACAGAAATTTGTTCAAGGGTTAATTTGTTTATGGCTGTGCCCACAATTTATGTAAAACTTATTGAAGAATATGAAAACAATATGGGTTCCAATTTGCAGCAGAGAGAGTTTGTGAAAAAAGTTTGTTCGGATAACATAAGGTAATATGAAGGAAATATCTATTAATGCTTTGTTTGCTATTGACCTCTAAATCATGCAAGGCAACTAATGTACTGGATTTAAGACATGTACTCGATTTGTTTAATGTGTGCACAGTCTAACTTATTTTAACATATCATATGTTTTCTTTTGTATTTTTACTTTTGTCATATTTTGACGTTACATATTTTTACTTTACTTCATGATTTTAAAGTATAAAAAGTAAT
Source organism: Trachelipus rathkii (assembly GCA_015478945.1). Taxonomy (NCBI): domain Eukaryota; kingdom Metazoa; phylum Arthropoda; class Malacostraca; order Isopoda; family Trachelipodidae; genus Trachelipus; species Trachelipus rathkii. The sequence goes on from JABUQX010008873.1 coordinate 31,786, forward strand.
TAATTAAAAAACTTTTTTATTGCTTTGTAGTTAAATATAACAATAATCATTTACATTATTGCAGTTTTCAATGTGGTTAACTAGAAAATGTTTCAAAGTTTATTGTTTAAAATATTATTTAAAAACTTTTAGTTATAAAATCGTAAATTATTTGCATAAAGTACATTTGCAATTTTTTATTTTACTGTATCAGATCAAAAATTAGGATCTTAAATTTACTTTTTATTTTGACAATTTTACTTTTTATTTATTGGGTTTATAAATGCATTTTGTTTTACTAATTTTTTATAAGAAATTTAATTAAAAACATTGTACTTTACAGACCCTAAAGCAGTAAAGCAGTAAATCAATAGCGCAAATGCATAGCAGCAGAGGAATAAGTAGGTCTTGTTTTACTGCTTTACTGCTTTAGGCTGTTTTAAGCTGCTTTGTACTACCTTTTACATATCATATTTTACTATATAGCTCATGAACTATTTTATTAAAAACATTTTATGCTTTAAAAGTAAAAACAATTTCCATTTATAAATCATTCAATCCAGTGCTGGTAAGCGTTCTTAAAGTTATTTCACAGGTTTAAATAATTTGGGTGATTTGTTTTAATTTATCACTATTAATTATTGTGAGTTTTATTATTATTTATATTGGATTCTTCGTTTATTTGATGATTATTATTTATTATTAATTATTGGATCATGTGCGGTATTTGGCTTTATTAATTATTATATATTATATGTATTATTATGTAATATTATTATTATTGATTTGATTATGTTATTATATTATTATTCGGGTTGTTTACTTATTTATTATCTTAGTAAAATAGAATTTATTATGGGTATTATTATTATATTAATTATTATTATTCATTATTATTATATTAATTATTATTAATTAATCTATTATTAATGTTGATCATTATAGTGTTGAATGGCCGTCATGTTCAACCAATCACAGTTAACGGTTGTAGAATAAACGAGAACAACTAGAGTAAGGAGTTGTAGTAGTGTAGCGTAGTGGGTCAGTCGTACGAATTGTTTCAGTTTATGGTCGAAACTATGTGTGTCGGAGATAAAGGTATAGCTGCCAATCATCTGATATCCTTTGATTAAGTTGGCGAGATTGTTTTTGCCAGGAAAGGGGTTAGGCTGAATTATTGCATACCGAGGTAGTTAGGTATTGCATTTGTACATTATATTCTGTAGTTGAGGGGGTTTATGGAGTATTGTATTGGCGTGTTATTTGGTATTCTGGAAATTTTTGTTGCGTAAGCATATATTCGTAGGTCAGTTATAAAGAACTTATTTTATGTATGTTTATCAAAATGATACTCGACATATTACTGAAATCAAACAGTTCACTAGATCACAGTAGGTGGGATGGTGTAGGTGGTGGGAATGCAGGGATGGGGGTTTGATTTTACTGATTGACTGTCGTTTTTAAGAATCAGTAAATCTAGTTAGCGTTTGGTGGGTGTGCGTTTACTGTGTGATAGTTTGTTGTGTATTTCAGGAAGAGAACTTATTTTTATGTCATGTCAGGATAAGGGTTTGGTTGTAGTTTTTTTATGTTTCTTCTGGTTTGGTTTGAAAGAACTTTGTTATGTTTTGCAATTATTCCTAAGAATTATGATATGTTTATGGTGTAGTGCGAGAGTTAGTGAAGGTGAGAGTTTTGTTTTTTAAATTTTAAGCGAAGTGTGGATTGTTGAGGTAATGAGAGATTGTGTGCTACGTGGTGGTGTGTTTATTGGCAGGTTATAGGTGGGGGGTTGGTGTGCTGTGTGTCAGCTATGATGATGGGGTGTTTATGAGGCAGGTGTTGAGGTGTATTGGAGAATGTGTTGTTAAATGTGGTTGATTACGGTGATGTTTTGGAGGATGTTGAAGTTGAATTGATACAGTGATTATGTGTAGGGGGAGAGTGAGTGCTGCTTTGAAAGAAAGTGTTGTGAATAGGGTTTAGTTTTGTTACGGAACGTGGTAGGCTGGTACTTGGTAGTTGCTGCTGTTAAGTGTTTTGTAAGTGTTGTTGTAATGGGGGTTAGTGGAGTGGTTTTTATTGGGCGCGTAGACGGTATGGGTGTGTGTTAGGGTGTTGTTTCTATTGATGTTGTAGCAGTTAATAGGTGTTGTTGTTCTTTAGTGGTCAGGTTATTGGGTATGGTGGTTTAGGCTTGTAGTTAGAGTGTGGTTGGCAGTGAAAACTGTTTGTACATGTGTGTTGTGTGGGTGTATGGCACTAGGGGGGGGGTTAGTTGCGAGTGGTTTGTTGGTTATAGTAGAAGTTTGAGACTTATTTTGTGGTTGTGGTGATGTTTTTTATTTCCGAATTGAATACTGCCGAGAGTTTGTGATCATAATCTGGCAATTGGGGTGTAGGATCAATATTGATTCAAGAAGGTCGCTAAAGGCGAATGTGGGCGTGGTGGTGATAGTTTTGAGTTGTATAGTTGGCATTGTGTATGGCTGATTTATCTGCTTGTAGAAATCTGTAAACTAAGTTGCAGCGTTTGTACGTGTTATGAGATTTGTTAATGTCGAAGTAGAACGTTTATGTTGTATTATGTTTTGGTTTGAGATAGATGTAAGTTTGTGTGATGGGTTGTGCCCGTTATTCGTTGGTTTGGGTGTATGATAGATATAAGAGAGAGTGTTAGTGAAAAGATAAATTGCTTTGTTTAAATATTACTTGTGTCCAGGTAAAATTAAACGTTAAAAATGTTAGGGAGATATCGTTGAGAAAAAGTAGATGAAGTTGTAGTTACTGTGGTGTGTGTTACGCCAATGGTGTTGGTGCGTATACTGTTACTGTGTTAAGTGTGGAATTTTTGGTTTAGTATGGCTTCTTACAGGATATTCGGTGCGGTTGAATGTGTTATTGATTTGTTGTTTTGTACATTTATTTTCTTAGTTCATATGAAGTTCTTAGTTCAGCTTTATTAATGTGAAAACCTTGTTATGTTGAGCGATGATGGATTCGATGGATACGTGGATATGAAAGTATGAGTGTGGTCGGAGTGTGTTGGGTGGCCTATGTTTGTAGTGCCGAAATTAGTATCGTGCGAGAATGCGACGTAAAATCAATAGGTGCGAAAGGGGTAAATATGAAATCATTGGATATTTTAGAGATAATGCTTGAACAAGTGTGAATAGGTTACGTTTTGTAAGCTGTGCTAGGTACTTTACTGTTTTAAGTATGGAAATTTTGTTAATGTTAGTAGTTTATTCGTACGTAAGGTGGTGGTTAGGTTTTTCATTGTAGCATTTATATTCGTAGTTCTGGGTAAGTGCGTTGTTTAAGCGTTTATTAATTGTAAAAGACAAAGTGGTGACGTTTAGCTTGATAGTTCGGTTTTGTGTGTAGTAGTATGTAAAGGTGAACTATTTTTGTAGTGTCTAATGTGTGATCGCAAAATGAGTAATTCGATGATGTGTGATCGGAGATCCGTTTGATGGTCGATATAGATCCATAGGAGTATCATGCAACGGGTTTGGTGGGGGGTGGGTGTTGGGTGTGTGGGTGTGGGTGGTGTTGTGGGGTGGTGGTTGGGTAAGTTTGTTAGGAGGGCTGGGTAGGTTGGGTGGGCTTTGATTTACCTGATTGTACTTGCTTTATAAATTCGGTAAATTAAATAGACAAGCTGTTAAAATTTAGCAACAGCGCATGTAGAGTAATTTTGCAGTACAGCATTTGGATGTTAATAACTTTTGTTTTTTGCTGTGAATTGATTTGTTGGTTGGGTGATTAGTGAGTATTGTAGGTAAGGTTATGATTATGAATTTGTTGTTTAATATTGAGTTAGTCTGTGTATGGGATAGGTTGTTAAGCAATTGTGAAAAAACTTTGTGTACCGGGTTTTGGTGCTAGCATATATCTTCGTTTTGGGTCTATATATCTTTATCTATTAGGTTATGATTATCAGGTGTTTTGTTAATTATTGTTCTGTTTGTGGTGTAATGTAAGAATTTAGAGCGTTAATATGTTAGAGAATGTTTGAAAAGAAAAGTATGTAATGAGTGCGAATTGAATTAGATGTTTTAGTTACTTTTTGGTGTTATCTGTGTGAAACTTTGTTATGGTGCCCAGTTATTCGTTTGTTAAGTTGTGTAGGGTTTGTCGTGTACAATTATTTTCTTAGTTCATGTTACGCTATGTTAGCTTTATGGATGTAGAAAACTTTATACGTTAGCGTATATTCATCTGAGCTGGAAGATAAGATGTGACCTGGGGTTGTTTAAGTGTCCGACAGTTAATTTAACCTAAGTTATTAGTCTCGTAAGTGTGTGGCTCCGGTTTGTCGTGTTGTATCTTGATAGTTCTTAGTATCATTGTATGCTATGTGTAGCTTCTATTAAGGGTGAAAATCTTTGTACGTTAGCAGGTCATATTCGTTGATCAGTGTATAAAAGATTTGTTTTCATGTTATGGTTTAACTTAAACGATACTCAAAATACGATTTGAATCAGTAGATCAGTGGTTAAGTTGTTAATGATAGCTGTTTATTTGTCTGGTTTGTAATTACTACAACGCCAACTTGTTAATGAGTTTGATTTCTCAAACGGTAAAATAACCTAAACTTTAACTTTGTTAATTGTTCGTTTGGTTGTTAGTGTGATGTAACTGTTGTTAAGACTATGGTGAAGCTTTTGTTTGTAATATGTAGCGCATGTTAATGTAGAAATTAGACATGGTGGTATTTATGTTTAAGACTAGTATGATGCTGTTGAGAAGAGCGTGACTATGTGTTAGGCGTTTTGTATGTTATGTTAGTTCTGGGGGTCAAACATTGTTGGTTAAGGTTTGGCACTTTGTTAGAGTGTTAGACAGTTTGAGGTTCATGTTATGGAGGTGGTGTTTAGGTGGGGTTTGGTTGTTGTACAGGTATTTTTCTTAGTTCATGTTCAGGTTTATTGTTAGCATTATTGATTGTGAAAAACTTTGTTACGTTAGCATAATAAATTTTACGTTAGCATAATAATTTAGCCAATGTTGTGAATAAATTTTAGTTAAATATTGCCTTGTAATGTTAATTTTACATTGTTATGTTAGAGATATGCTTGACCAAAGTGTGAATAGGTTACGTTTTGTAATGTAATGTTTTAGTTTACTTACTGTTGTTAAGTGGGGGAACTTTGTTAATGTTAACAGTTTCAATTCATGTTTAAGATGTGTCAGGTTTGTCATTGTTTATTGTCATTCATAGTTCAGATGATGCTAAGTAACTTTTTTAATGTGAAAACCTTGTTACGGTAGCTTATATTCGTTGATCAGTGTATAAAGAAATTTGTTTTTTATGTATGTTTATGCCAAAATGATACTCGGAAATGTGCTTTAATCATAGATCAATAGATTCAATAGATCAAGGATGGATGTGGGCATTGTGGTATAGCCGGTTTGATTTACTGAATTACTGCTTAGGGTATGTAAAACGTTACAATTTTAGTATAAAAATTTTACTTCTCATCAATAGTATCAATAGATCAATAGATCACTAGATCAATAGAATCATGGTTGGACAGGATGTAGGTTTTGGTGTTTGATTTACGTGAATTTACTGATTTAGTATGGTAAAACATGACATTTTTACAAAAAAATGATGACTTGAATCAATAGATCTATAGATCAATAGATCAATAGATCAATAGATCAATAGATCATGGTTGGACAGAAGTGTAGGTTGGGTGGTTTGATTACTGATTTACTGATTTAGGG
>JABUQX010008873.1:42500-50000 GCA_015478945.1 Trachelipus rathkii
CTGTTTATGAGAACATATTTGCAACGTTTAACCTTCTAGGAACCTAATTATTTTGGATAGTTATTTATGTTATTCCGAGTCGATAATACCGGTATTCAGTATTCAATGCTCTCGCTGTAATATTTACTGTAGGAAAAAATACTAGATAAAGATATATATTTCAAAATGTTTTCATAAACCAATATATAAGAGGAAATATATCGTTGCAGTTGTCATTCAGTAGTTTGGCAGATTTGCGCATGGTACCCTGAGAGTGACCTGAGCTGAACTGATATACTGTGATTGTGATTTATTTATGTGGGTGGTAGTGAGTTGACTATTATGATTTTAATATTATATAGATATTATGTGTTTATATAGTGATTATATATATTATATCTATATTAGGGGGGTATATGTATTAGATAGTATGTAGGTAGTATTATATATTATATATAGGTATATATAATTATTATATATTTTATATATATATCTATATATATATATATGATAGAGTATATGGGTAGTTTATTTCTTAATATAATATGATATATGTAATATATATATATATAATATATATATTATATATATAAAGTTATATATATTATATATATATATATACTATATAAATATATATATATATATAATAATTATATATATATATATATATATATATTATATATGATATATTAGGTTATATATATATGGATATTAGGTGTATAGGAGGGTGTTATGGTAGGTATAGGGTTGATTATATACTGTGGGTTACGTCAGTCATATCATGTAAGTATTATGTACTTATATATTATCGAGATATTCACTTATATCATATATATACTCTATATATCTACTAGTTATATACTATATATATATAGTATCTTTATGTCGATTATATGCTCTATGTTATATAGTTTTAGTGTGATTATGTGATAGGGTAGAGTATGGGATGTAATAGGTTATAGTGATGTTATGGAGAATAATTATTGGATATTATTGGTATAGTGATTATTATAGTAAGTAAGTAGAGGTTAAGTGAGTATGTAAGTTTGTGATTAGAGTTATTAAGGGTTTAGAGTTATTTGAGGTTATTGAACATTTATAATCATTAGTAGAGATTTAGTGTATATAGGTTTGGTGTGTGAGGATGAGAGTTATTTTGTATAGATATAGGGGTTGGATTGAGGGGGTTAGTTTATTTATGGTTTGTATTTTAATAGTGTATGAAATATATCTGTGTGGTGGGTATTATATATAATCATATATTAAATATATATATAGTTGATATTGGGTGTGAATACACGTGTTAGGTTATTGTATTTGAAATAGTGATATTACTTAGATGTAATTAAATAGTGATTTATTAGTATATATTATATATTTGTAATGAATATAGTATATATATATATATATATATTATATATAGATTATATTAATGTTATATATAATATTATAATTATATATAATATATTAATATAATATATATATTAATTATATATATTTATACTATATACATATATATATAATGTATTAGTAGTAGTATGGATAGATAGTACCAGATAGTATCCGGTATCGTTGGTATACTGAGCCAGGTATCGGGCCGATTTTTCTTGGTTAATGCGGTATTGGTTTAATGACGGTGCCCTGAGTACTTCCGTTATACTGTCGCTTAACTTAATTGTTGGGTAATTAAGAATTTATAGAAACTTTTAGAGATTCAATAAAAGTCTAGGTTTATTCGATAATATAAAAGTAGGGATTCTGTTCGTATCATATATTTTTATTATCCTGCCTTTATTTAAATAAATGTAGGGGGGTCCATATTAGAATGAGTTGTGTTTATGAGAGTTTAGCGGTATATCCAATCAAATTATTAACCTACCAGAAGAACGCGAGAAGAGTTACCTAATGGTGTATATTATTGCATTGTAAATTAAGCTTACTTATCAATATCTAGATATTGTTCGACAGTTTCAAGTGAGAAGGTATTTACGCAGCTAAACTGATCTTCTCGTAAAGAAGTGCCTTATCTTATCAAATATAATGATCTGTCAGTACTTATCGTTCTTAAGGTTAAAATGAATATATACTTATATTATACTATTATATTAACATTCTGTAATAAAATAAGAATTAATGCCAATCATTGATAAGTTGTTAATAAACTGAGCAATACTCATATCTTATTAATTGTTATATGATTAATGATAACATGATCATATGACATGATGATACTTTAATTTTAATTGTGTATAATTTGTTAGAGCGTTTTTTCCCGATCCATGAGATAGTTTATCTTCACCACCTTGCTAAATTCTGAACGATTGCGGAATATCCGATGGCTATAATAAGGGACAGACATGCACTGACACCCTTCCTAAATCACTACGAGTAACTTCATTGAGGACTGGTCGAAATAATTGCTACATTTATGAACTCCCAACTCTACGTGTTCTTAACGATATTGAGGCATTGCTAATTGAGAGCAGAGTGGAGAATTGTCTAGCAAATTACCCACAGCCACTCTTCCCAAAAGAATATTTATAACGTTCAAAGTTGCATTGAAAAGAGTATGGGAAGCTAGCAAAAGCCAGGTTATTTCTTGTGGTGCCAATTTCATAAAATCGAGATGTCACCAGTTCTCTGAGAACAGATTGGAAGAAAACTGAGGGAGAAAGACTCAGATAACACTACTACTTGGCAATAGAGGAAAACGTGGAGAGTTGAACGAGGCTTTATGCAGTTAGGCGAACGGTAGATTTCAAGCTCTTCTGACACTGCCTCAATTGCATATGTGAGATATAAGCTCTGTTCCAGTATGAATCTTGAGGGTCCACTGTCCTAACGTGGATTCTGTTACTGTACGATCACTTGGAATTGTGCACTTCATTCTCCGCTGTCTCTTGTTTCCGAACGGATTACTGTCAACGATTCCCTGTCAGGAAGAACACTGTTTTTATTAACTTTATTCATAATGAAGATAGGGTTGGATTCTGGTTTTGGACAGCATGCAAATTTTCCCATGTATATACTTACCAGAGAATCTACGCTTAACACAGAAAGACAAATAAAAGCAGTAAGAGGCAAGAAGGGATGAATTAAGAATAATTGGCTCGATCTATGAAGGTCCGCAAGATAGATCGAGATGGAAGTAGTTAAGCTGATTTAACCACCACACAATCCACTAAGTGCTTTTTCTTTGGTGCTCCGGACTGTAAGATGAAGAGCTAACTGATTGGTTACAGGCCATGAAGATCTGGTGACAATCTCCTTCTATGCCATCTGCATGGTGCATGATGTGTGTGAGTGCCTGGCCTTCTACTGTCAAGTAACACAGTCCAGTATATTTGCTTCTGTAACAATTACAATTGCGCAATTGTTGGAACCATTTGCAATAGTATTAGGTATAGGTGTCTCCTTACTTGCTACATTCTTAATATTGCGTGCATCAGGAAGAATAGAATACGATTATGGAGACAGAAGTATCTTGTGGTTAGACATCCACTAATCCAAAGTAATAACCAGCACAAGAAAAGTCATGACACTCATCTTGAATGACGGAATTGAAATTGGATTCGGAGAGTCAGGAATATTAGAATGTTGCATCTTCTTGAAAATAGACGTCAAATAATTCCCTAACAGCTCTGTCTTTATACACAGCAGATAACTTCAAGTTCATCCAAAGTTTCCAAATATTTTGTTGAAACATTAGCACGCATTACACAAATTAGTATTGCAGGCGAGCCAGGTAGATTAAGGATAACTCTTCTGCCATATTATTCTACTCCTAGTAGAGAGATATCACGCAACAGGAAACAAATGCCTGATGTTATATGCAACTCTTTGTGGATTACTCAAGAGAAAAACAAGATTGATAAAGTTTTCTCGCCGAGGCTATTGGATGGTGACTGTCACCGCTGTTGAATCACTGATTGCGGAAGAGAGGTAGCTCATTATTGCGGAATTCCAGGGCAAAAAGCTGACATATCGTAACCACTCAATTCGGTCAGGTTTGTCTTCCTTCATCACTAAATGAGCTACACCTTTGATGGCACCCTGGGTCACCAACGTGACTGGAGTAAAAACTTTGTCCTAACAACAATGGTAGTAGGTCGAATTGGCAAACAGTTTGCACACACTGCGATCCCCACATTAGGCCTGACGATGCAATCCCTCATTTTCTTGCATCAGTGACATATCCAAATTGCACCAAAGACCTTTTAAGTTCCCATTGTAGTTGACCACCTCGTCTGTCATAAACCGATTATCTCTCCTACAGACTCAGGCTTATGGTTACTAAGGGATAACCTCAGTCTATCAGGACTAAGGTGTAACTTATCCAACTGAATTACTGGCTTTTAATTAGAAAATTGGATCCTGCGAAGCCCACTCCTAGGTGTGAGTTTAAACAATCTGCAGAGATTAGAGTTATTTGTTTAACGCAGAAATGGGTTTCAAAACATGGCTTGAAAGACAACACGGGTTATAAGACGTTACAACTTGCTGTGAGGAGTATGCTACATCTGTCGGCAGTGTTACTATCCCTGTGCTTTTAGTTGTGAGCTAATCTAAGATCAAAAATCTACGTAAGTAGGAAGACTCCAGCCCATATCTTTATCAGTTGAATCGCTCTTATATTAATTCTCACATATAGATATTATTGTCTAGTAGGAAGGTATTTGGGTTTTGCCAAACAATCAATCGTATCATCCGTGTGGATCCCGCATTAGTGAAATGAAGTTGCTTCAGAGCCACTTTATGGCCGAGAAGACGCAAGAAAAAAGGAAAGGCAGGGTCCAGAAGATAGAGGTTTATCGAATTAAGGAATAAATGATCGTACACCAGAACGCCTATCTGTTCGGCCTAGGAAACCACCTGAACAGTAAATCCAAATACAACTTCCCTTTTGGAACTAGATGGACTGGTCAAGAACAAAGAGTATATGTTCATCCACCTTACTTGTAGACTCAAAAGAATTAGAAATATAGAAATTTGTATGAAGAGCCAACGCAAGTATTCAAGTGGCCATATATATGGTATAAGTAATGGACAGTCCCCATAGAGATAGGTAGTGTGAAACAAGGATAACAGAAACCCCTTTCGGCAAAAGTGATAAATACTCTTAAGAGAAATAGAGAATAGGATTCATTGTAAGGGACCGCTTGAGAACACGGTCAATGCAGACAAAAGAACAACTAAAAAACAAAAAAGTCTAGGAAATGAATCGAAGAATGAATAAATGTTGGTTTGAAGCTTTTTACATTTTTTTTTACCAACACACATCATCTTACAGTGTTTTGATACTCACTGACGCACGACAACATGAGTAGAATAACAAGCATTGATTTGAGTTGCATTAAACCCACTTGTGAAGCAAGATTTTATTTGGAGTATTATATTAAGTTATTTCCCTTTTTTCGGATATATTTCATATACTACACCTTAATACATCAAACGCGATAATTTAACCAAGGTAAATTTAGTTTTACTGAATAAGGAAAAACCTTTTAAAATTAGGATATTACACATCAATCAAAAGGCACATTTTGGACCCCCTCATTCACAAAAAAAAAAAAACCGGATTTTTACTCTTTTCTTTGCCTTCCAAATGACACGCCTCTATAATCATAACAAGCTCTAAATAAGGAGATTGCTTAATGCTAGCTGAACACCATACAAGAATGGCAGTCTCCGAACTGAGATGAACCACTTATCTAGAATGCAATTCATATAAATTTAGCAATACAACTCGCAGAGCTTGCTCTCGTGAAAAAAAAAAAAAGATCATCAGTAAGATGGAAGCCGCCTATCAGCCAATCCCTGGCAACTCGTCCTATAGTGCAGCGATGTGGTCTTTTCAACCAATAAACTATTAAACTGAAGATCTGAACAGGGATAATTTGATTATGCATATAGACCATACATGTCATATAGGTTTCATAGTGCGAATTGCATTGACGATCTCATTCAACTTCAAAGGAATCACAGCGGCCAATAACGGAACCTTCAAATTCAGAAAAATAAAATACCTAGATGAATGAGTATACATGATCATTCCAAGGAAATCAAAAGATAAAACTCCAAAATTTGTCTCATCATAATGCTTATGAAAAGAGAGAAGATCATAATACTTTATTATAATAAGTAAATGCGGTAAATACGCATTAACTATTTTAATCAGAATTAAGAATCAACTTTTATTATCTATATGTTTAGGTGACATGAAAATCAGCCTAATAGGTATTATTCCCTATTCATAATATTTATTAGGGCATCACAATTTAGCATACTTATAATGCAGTACAGCAAATAATATGAATATTATTATAATCAGGCACCTATCCCTGCATGCTAAGTCAGTAGGTAGACGAGTCGAGTAATTTTTAATCTTTATAGATTGTAAGGTGGGAATAAGTAAATATACTAAACTCACATATTCAGTCCAAATATACGGAACAGTAGCTTATTTACAAACTTTACACATGTACATTCCAGGAGTTTAGTTAGTATAGTCAATATCCCATACCAGTCAATTATTAGATGAATTTATATTTGAATATGAATTCTTAATGAAGCCACAAGGTGGATTTTTTTTTCTAAACGTTATATTAATTTCTTTGATGGACGGAAATTACAGTACAAGACAATTTTTTATTTTTAGTCGGTTTTTCACTTAGCATAGATATATATTGATAGATATATTGACCATTCATTTCATATTATTTATTATATTATTTCATTAATTGTTATATAGTATATATAGTACTAGTTAAGATAGAGAATTTCATTGAGTTATCTTTTAGTATAAAATTATTGTAATACATAAGCCACTGTTAAAATAACATATTAATAATGATTGTGATATACTTATGACTATATAAAGTATATATTATACTATTATTAGTATAAAATACTTCTTATAGTGAATAATATTAGTAAATTGGAATGATAATTTTATGTAATATATATATACTAATTTATCAAAAATATATATTAATAATTATATTTATGCATTTATTTAATATATTTAATTATCTACTTTAAATAATAGATTATAATATACTACTTATCTATATAAATTTTATATATATAAATAAGAATTATACTATTGAGTTTGACTTAAAACGAATGTAATATTTAAAATATAACTAGGTAGTTAGTTAAGACAGAACATGAAATCCTGAGTAACATAACATTACACAAATTCTATCTTATTACTGTGTTAGTTTATATTATTAATTAAAAGTATCGGTATCGTATCGGCACCTAATAAAAAACCATAGAGTATCGTACTGGTTCTCTGCTATATGACTCTCTTTCTGGTATACGTTCAGTCCGTAATATATATTGATTTATTTTTTATATGAGTATATATATATATTAATATACTATAATTCTTGAATATATATTAGTATATTTACTTAATTTTTATATTCTTATAATATAAATATATTTTATATTTATTAATATTCTTATATATATATACTAATATATTATATATATATGTAGATATATAGTATATAA
>JABUQX010008873.1:60000-62500 GCA_015478945.1 Trachelipus rathkii
ATATATACATATATATATATATATATATATATATATATATATATATATATATATATTTATATATATATATATATATATATATATATATATATATATATATATATATATATATATATATATATAGGCTTTCAGCTTCTAGAAGAGCCACAATCCATATCTCAAAAACTACAGTAGCTACAGGGAAAAGAAATACATTGTTGGAATCCTGGTAAAATTTTAAAGAGGAAACTAAAAAAAAAAAATCAAAAACTACAATAGCTACAGGGAAAAGGAATACATTTTTGGAATCCTGAAAATTTTTGATTAGAAAAATGTAATAAAAATAAAAAATAAGCAAAAATTGCCTATTTTTTTGGGGGGAGCCTGAGCCGATGGGGGACATAGTATATATATATATATATATATGGTATAGCAGAGTAGGAGGAGGAGAGGAGAGAGAGAGGATAAGATATAGTATAGAGTATGATATATGTAGTATATATATATTTATACACATATATATGAGGAGGAGAGAGAGAGCTGTTTCAAAGGCAGCCATATTTTGATAATGTAGGGGTTTATGATAATGAGAGATCCTTATTCCTGTTTGATGGTGCATATATTCTTAAGTCTTTTGTTGTGCAAAATTTGAGTTTGAAAAGCCTGATTGATTTTAATGAGCACCTATAAAAGTTCTCAATAGTTTCAATCCATGATTATGACTATTAATGGTTTTTTTTTATATTTTTTCTAATCAGTATTCTTTACTCAGAATCAAAATAATATCTTTTTTCCTGTAACACCTGTGGTTTGAGATTTTTTTTACTGCTTCCACTGAACACTGCATGTCACAAGATCATCCCATCCAGAAACAATAGTTTATATATGACTGTCGTTCTTTTGAGAGGTTGATCATAGAGAGAGTAGAGAGAGAGAGAGAGAGGAGAGCAGAGAGAGAGGAGGCAGAGTACACATGGCAGAGAGAAATATATATAAGATATATATATATATATATATATATATATATATATATATATATATATATATATATATATATTTCCAATTTTATCATTTTCTCTTTTTCAGTATTCATTTTTTCATATTTGCACAAACATTAACGATTAACTTCATCACCACATTCACCTATGATTATCATCTAAGAATGACTCCTCATTTATCAAGCTCTAAATTTAGTATAACTCTCTCTTATCTATATATATATATATATATATATATATATATATATATATATATATATATATATATATATATATATATATATATATATATATATATATATATATATATATATATATATATATATATATATATATATATAACAAAGTTACTTAACGCCCACACGGAACGGGAGCTCGGATCAAAAAATTTTTTTCACAGGTAGCATCTATGATACATAAATAGATGTTCTAGGGTCGAAATGAATTTTTTTTTTTTTTTTTTTAACCTGTTCTAGGGGCGAAATTATATATATTATTTGTAAAGGTATTACACGGCAATGTAGGGGGCTCGAGCCGACGGGGAACACAGGGGGGGACGTTTTCCATACCCCGTAGGGGAGGGGCGGAGGAACCCCCGCGACACCCAAATACCAAAGAGCGGGGTTCCGGAGACCCTCCCCGGAGGGGGGGAAATAGTCCTACCCCGTAGTTCCCCGGAAGGCCGAGAGACCCCGACTCCTGCCATCGGTGCGGTATACCCTTTTTTTTTTTTTTTTTCATTTTCCTATGTAAAATTTTACCAGGATTCCAAAAATGTATTCCTTTTCGCTGTAGCTATTGTAGTTTTTGAGATATGATTTTATTTTTTTTTTTTTTATTTTTATTTTCATTTCGACCCTAAAACGTCTATTTATGTATCATAGAGGCTACCTGTGAAATTTTTTTTTGATCCGAGCTCCCGTTCCATGTGGGCGTTAAGTAACTTTTACCTATATATATATATATATATATATATATATATATATATATATATATATATATATATATATATATATATATATATATATATATATATATATATATATATATATATATATATATATATATATATATATATATATATATATATTAAATAATTTTTTTTATTTAATTTTTTAAAAAAATTGGATTTCTTGCCAAATTTCGAGAGGAGGCTTTGTGGAAAAATCCTCAAAATAGACAAAATAAGAATAAGGTTTCTTTTACGTTGCCATGACAACCAGTGTTTTGAAAGCATTATAATTATGCTTTCTTGGAGGCACAAATCGAAATTCCTCCAGTCAATGATCCTTATGAAAAATAATTTTTCGCAAGAGAATAAATGATCTTAATGTAAAATTAGCGTTCTTGAATAACATTTTAAACATTATTTTAATAGTAATAAATAGTAATTTGAATAATTTTATTACATTAGTTTCTTTTATTTTTTTTAGAGGAGGCCCGGCCTCCTGTGCTTCCCCCGTAAAGCCGCATATATATATATATATATATATATATATATATATATATATATATATATATAT
>JABUQX010008873.1:77500-85929 GCA_015478945.1 Trachelipus rathkii
TATTATAATATTATATATATATTATATATATTATAATAACTATTTATATTAGGTGACCCATTTTATATAATTTTTATATATTTTATTATTATATTATATTATTTATTATATTATTATATATTTTATATTTATATTATTATATATATTATTATATTTATTATAAATATTATATATATTATATATTATTATATTTATAATATTATATAAATATTTTATATAATCATTTTATATGGTTTTTATGTCTACTTATATATTATTATTTTTATTTACTTTTATTATTATTTTTATATGTATATTAATATATATTTTTATAAATATATTTAAAATATATTTATTATTATTATTATATATATAATATTTATATTATATTATTATAATATAATATAATATATTATTTTTTTTTATATATAAAAAATTGTTATATTTTTATTTCAAAAATTTATGATTTAAAATATTATTTTTATTGTATTAATAAAAATGCATACATATTTATAATATATATATATTATATATATAGCATAAATTAATATTTTTTTAAGTCATATACATTTTTTTATAAATTTGTTGTTAATAATAATATTTTTTATTATAATTATATATATATATTATTATTATATATTTATTTTTATTTTATATATACATATTTATATATTTAATTATTTTATAATCTTTATATATATATATTCTATTTTATTTTTTATTAATATATTTTTTATATATAATATATTATTATTTATTATATTATATATATTATTATATTTATATTTATATATTATATATTATAGATATATATATATATAAAGAATTATTTTACAATATATGTCACGTAATTAAAAAGAAATCATAATATATTGAGTATATTATATATATATATATATATATATACTATATATATAATATATATAATTTTAATTATATTATCTATAATATAATTATATAATATATATATATTATATGTATATATATTATATATATATATATATTTATTATATATATATATATATCTTTATTAATATGATTATATATATACTATATAATATATATATATAATATATTTAATATATTATAATAATATTATATATTATTATTTAATATTATTTATATTTATTTATTATAATATATAATTTATAATATATATATATATTATATTAATATATATATTATAATTTATATATTTATATATTATATATTATTATTAATATTTTATTATTATTATTTATTATTATATATTATATAATTATATATTATTATATAATTATTAATATTTATTATTAATATTTATATATATATTATTATTTTAATAGAAATGAGAAAAACAAATAAATTAGGTTTTGTGGCGAGGTTGTACTCTATAAATCTCAAAACCATTTGGGACATTTGATTTATTATATATATATATTTATATTCTATACTATATAATTATATTTCATACTATTTATATATATTTATTATTTTACTATTGGGGAACTATCATTTTACGATTGTATACGGACTAACGATAACTGAATTACATAATATTATGAGTAACGACGTTCCTTAGAGTACCTCTATATATATTATAATCACTAGTATATATATATATTTATATATATATATATATATTATAATTCATATTTTAGGTTTTTTTAACCTATATACTACCTATATCAGGTTTTTTATATATATTATAATTATATCTTATATATATATTATCCTCACTGGTAGGGGTAGTAGAATAAAATAAAGGTTTTTCGATTAATTTATTTATATCGTGATCAATAGAATTGTGATTAGTTCCGCACCCACAGAAATTTTGGGCGAACGGCGTCGCACGAGTGCGCTTAGGTCGAGTAATGTTGACGTAATTGACTGGCGTGAATGTGTTATATTACTATATACTAATATAAATATTAACCAAATAACTGGCATACTACCTACTATATATCACCTACCCTATATAACCTACCCAGGTAGAGGGGGGTAGATATTTATAATGTAGAAGGGTATTATATTTATTCCTTTTAATTTATTATATATCACTAAAATGCCCTACTATATTTCCATTACGTGATACCTTGGGTTATTTATATATATTATATTATATTTATTTATACTATTATTTATAGTATTTTACTATACTACAAACTATTCATATAATAATCGAATAAATATAATATAAAACTATTTTTATTATAATAAATATATACAATATATAATATAAATAATAATATTTATTATATATATATTATATAATATATATATTTATTTACTTACACTGGGCTGCTATCAGCACCTCTTTTGGGTGACGAGTACCTTTCTTTACTCTTCCGTCGTCCACCTCCATAGCGCTGATAGCTCCCGACTCCCATCCATATTCTTTCGCCTGATTTTTCCGGCCTTCGGGGTTTCATATTCTTGTAAATAATAAATACAACATTTATTAATAAAAAAGTTAAAAAAATTGTTCGTTTTCATATATTTTTTATTTTCTTTAAACTAAAAGTTGGAAGAGCGCCTGAGTAGCGCACAACCCCGAGCCAAAAGTATGAGGTAGCCGGAGTCTGGTGGTCCTGCCACTTTTGTGTACCCTAATATACTTTGGCTTTATGAAGAAGGGCGGGCGGGGACTTCGTCCCCTCCTCTTGTTGCCTCTTGCCATCGGTTCTATCCAGCCCCTCATCAATATATTTATTATATCTATCCTACTCATATACTCCATGATATTTTTTTTTATTACCCTATACTACCTATCACCCTTTATTCCTACTCAGTTTTTATTAACCCTTATTCACGGACCTAAGGGAGTTAACCTACCTTTATCATATATATATTTCCTACTCTACTACTACCTATTAGCATAAATATATAATATTACTCTGGTAATTTATTTTAACAGATCACTCCCTCCTATAAAGCAACAAGATTATTTATAAGAAAACTCACAGCCATTAAGAACTACTACAATAAATAGTGAAAAAATAAAAAATTATTTGTTTGCTTGTCTTCTTTTAGGAAATTAAAAGCTAAAAAGCTTAGAGATTCTCACACAAGTCTGTGAACATCCCATAGGTTATCCTTTCCGTTGGTTATCGCACTGTGGTAAATCCAGACTGTATAAAAAAAAAAAAGCGAAATAGCTAGTCCATAGTTGATAGATCAATGGACATAGTTCTTGCCAGTATACCTTGTACTTAGTATTCCATAGTCTGCGCCCAAGTATATTATATATATATATATATATATTTATATAATTACTGTATATACTTTATATATATTATATTCTTAATAATACTACTATACTATCGTATACCTATATATATATACTACTATTATTATTATTACTTATATTTTATATATTATATTATATAATTATTATGTATTATTATATATATATTTATATATATTTAATACATATATATATATATATATACTACTATATGTACTCTATAGTTTACTTCATACTATACTTATTATCATATATATATATATATATATATAATATATTATTATATATCATATACACCTATTTAAATATTCACCATGTAAGGGTTTATATATTTTTTCTATTCTTTTTTTATATATATCTATATTAACTAATATCTTATATTTATACTATATATATTAATTTTAGCTATTTATATATTATATATACTATAATATTTTATTATACTTTATATTATATTATATTATTATTATATACTATATTATATATATTATATATTATTAATATTATTTTATTTATATTTTATATTATATATATATAATACCTCACTCACTTTTATGCACATTTTTCCTATACTTACTATTTCTTATAGTAAGTAGGTGGATACCATATATTTAGTTTATTAATTATAAGCCTTAGGTACTACTACCTATTTATTTTATTGGTTTTTTTTAGTTATATTTATATAATATATTATATCACTATACATCATTCTCTGAGTATTCTAATACCTATCTATCTTTTATTATATTTTATAGTTTATTAGTGAGGGTAGTGAGCTGTCATATATACTATACCTATATTATACTATTTATCTTTTTTAACTTCTTATACTATATTTATACTAATTATATTATAACTTATTATATATACTATATATATATATATTATAATATATATTATAATATTTATTATTATTCTATATTTTATATTACATATATATTTATTATATTATTTATTATATATATTTATTTTATTTAAATTATTTTATATAATATATACATTTATAATATACTATTTAATTTATTTAGCTTATATATTATATATTAATATATATTATATTTATAATTATTTATAATTTATTATTACAGTTTTTCTTATATATAATATTATTAATATATTTATATATATATAATATAAGTTTATTATTTAATTTAATATTATATAATATCTATATATATATTATACTATTATATATTATTATATAATATTTTATTCTTTTATTTAAGTTATTATATATATTTCTATATTATTATATTATTTTTAGGTATTTATAACTACTTAAATATATATCATATAGGGCTACCCCTTATTATTAATATATATTATGATGATTATTATTATTATTATTATATATATATAGTTTTACATTAATCTGGTGTCAAAAATTAAAAGAAGAAGATATTGTGTGTGATGGAGAAAATCGTATATGCATATTTTTATATATTTGAATCAAATTATTTTGATTTCTATATACTCATTACTACTTTATATTCTTATTTTATAAGGTAGGTTTCATATAACCGTGATCACTATTCAACTAATATTGATTTATATATATATTATTTGTATATTTGTAATAGTTTAATAATATAATTTATTAATCATTCATTATGAAAATTAAAATAAATACGAGGTGGAGGTGAGGTTTTATTTTTGGCCCTCGGGTTACGGTTTATTATATATATATATTATATATATATATAATATTATATATATTATATTATATATATATATTATTATATATATATATTATATATATATTATATATATATATATTATATATATTTATCTCACAGCATATTATATTATATTATTTTATATATATTTTGTCTACATATAATATAATATAATACTATAATATATATATATATATATATATAAATATAATAATATATATATACTATAAGTCATATATACTTATATATATATATTTTATATTATATATTATTATTATTTTATATTTGGTACTACTACCCTCATAATATATAAATACTATAATGCCGACGGCCCATGTAAGGATGCTCAAAGAGCCGAACGGGAACATGATGGGGGGGGCGTGTGTTCATACCCTAGGGGAGGGGCGGAGGAACCCCACAACATTCCAAATACCAAAGTGAGCGGTGTTTCCGGTGTACCCGCCATCGGGGGAAAGATAGCCGTAGACGCTGTTCGTTAACTCCCGGAAGGTCCGAGAGACCCCGGCTCCTGACATCCGGGGAGGGTCTGAGGGTTTCCCTTCGCGGGTACTACATTATTGTTATGAAAAAAACATCTTTTTTAAAAAAACTAATGGGTAACCCAAGGGTAGACTCCACCCGATGGCAGAAAGTCGGGGTTTTCTCGGCCTTTCCGGAAACGACAGGGTGGACTTTTTATCCCCCCTCCTGGGGAGGGTCTTCCGGAGAACCTGCTCTTGGTATGTTGGGTAGATGCGCGGGAGGTTGTTCGGCTCGCGCGCCGCGGCTCACATACCCCTACAGGGTATTGGAAAAAACGTCCTCCAATCTGTTCCCCGTCAGCTCGAGCCCCCTACATTGCCTCGTGATATATATTTATATAGTATTATATAATTATATTATATTATTATATATATATTAATTATATATTATATATATATATATTATATTATATATATATATATTATTATATATATTATATTATTTATATAATTATATATTATTTATTTATTATTTATATATATAATATTATAATATATTAATATTATAATATTATATATTATATATTATTTTATTATATATTATATTATTATTTTTATATTATATTAAATAAATTAGTTTTAAAATTAAATCGATACTAATATTAATAATTACTATATTAGAGATAAATAAATAACTTTAACATAAACCAGTTAAAAATTATTTATAATTATTACATCAAAAATTAATAATTATACATAAATTGGTAAAAATAATTATACCACAAAACTGTCTAAAAAAATTATTAAAATTTAATTATCAACAATACCGTTAATATATTATATTAAACATGATTAAAATGTAACATATATTTTATTATGCGTCTTGAAATTTTTGAATATATTATTACGGAAAAGAATTTCTTCATGGATTTATTATAATTTTTTATATTATTATTTCGACACTTTTTACACTATTGGTCTATGTGTATACATATCTTAGTGAGAATCAATAGTACTGTGTTTCCTTTGTCCTCGTAGCATTTTCTAGAGATTCAAGCAAAAATACGAATAAAAATTAGACAGGATAAAAACAAGAATAAAAATTACCGCACTATGATATTTCCTTAGTATTATTTTATAAGGAAAAAAAAGAAAAACCTTATGCAACCCTTTTTGGAATAATTCAACAAAACTTTGCGGAGTCTTTGTAACTTTTATTTATGCTCTAAAGAGACTGACAAATATATTTTTTCTTTTATTTTATTACTTTATATTAGATGTTTCTATTAACATGTGATTTTTCATAAAAAATCTGTTTATTAAGGAGTTAAGTTATTTGATAATATTTACCATATAAATAAATAATATAATTTTTATATAATATATTTATATATAATTATAATTATTTTATTATTTATATTTTTTAATATATATTTATATTTATATAATTAATATAATATATAAATATAAATTAAATTCTAATATTTGAGCTGGAAATTATGTACATAGGTATATTAATATTGGTCAAACCAATGTACGCACAGCATGCTGTGCTTAAAGATCTGTTACACTTTGTGTATCTATGTTAACCTTTATTCTTATAATTTATTACAGTTAAACAAGAGCTTTTGTATAAAACTGTTAGAAGAGACAAAGATTAGGCATAAGAACTCGAAATGAGGCGAAAATGCCAAAGAGCTGAATACCGGGATTGTGCATACATCAATCCTTCACGCAACGGAGAAGATAGGGCTGCAGCACTGTTTCCCTCTCTTACTCACATTTAGATTAATATATTTTTTTACAATCTCTAATGCATAAAATTATAATATCCTATATTATTACCATTTATTTATATTTTTCCTAAATTGTCAAAGTTGAAATAATAATTATAGAAAACTTATTGAGTGCATTTAAGCATTAATTATTTTGCATCATCTCAATAAAGAATAAAGAAAACTTGCTCTCATTCATTCTCAGAGTAACTGTTAAATGATTTCTATTATTCTCATTTAATCATTAAGATATTAGTTAAAGGTGTCTTACACAGCTCCATTATCTTTTTGCTTCCCCCTAGTAACGTGACTAGTTAAAAAACCCCCCTTTCTAATTTGGAGTTAGATACAGTGATAAAGTGCCGAATATCAAAACTCTATTTGAAAATAAATAATTCTATTGTATTACTGTGACATTAATAGTGCATTTATCCTATTCTTATGTTTGTTGAAATATATAATACAGTGATTCAAAGTTACATCGTGAAAAAATAAACAATAAACATCTTAATCTTCAATTTCATTTAATAAATTAAGATCGGTGTTAACGCCTTTAACAAATAAAAAAAAAAATAAAAAAAAAGAATCGATGTTGTAAATTATTTTCAAGCAAAGTAACCACAATATTACATACTTATCATTTTTTAAGTGCTTCTATAAAGTGATGCCTCTCATTTATTAAATTTTGATATCTATACTATCTTTTTCGTTAGTGTAAAAAAAAATGATCATTCAACTGAAATTATATTATCCGCTGAGAAAAGCATAACCTCGCTCAATGAATTGGATATCGCCATTTCCAATCCATTTCTAACTTCTTCGATTATTTCCTTTAAATTCAACATTTTGTCCTAATAAAGTCTCGTCATGGCTTGCGATGGTAATTATTGTAAACCTTGTCTAAAAGTCACAAACGAATTATGTTTAACTTTCCAGAAATAAATAAGAAACTCATCAAAAAGTCAAATATACTACAGCTCTTAAGGATTGTTCATTGTCCTTCCCGCCAATAGAAGACCACTGCCTCCCGACACAACGATTCGAAAATACACCACGAAATATGCTACGCCAATACGATGAAGTCAACTTATATGTGTGTCCATTTATTTTACCAATTTGTACTTACTGCTGAGATTTGAAATTGGAATCAGTCATTAACATCATCTTTAGACTTTATAAAATGGAAAAATGTACCAAACCAAAATAAGATGTAATAGCTCCGATGCTTCCCGCCTCATCTACTATCCACTATTCAAATCCTCCAATTAAAAATAATGCCTATAAGGATGCA
>JABUQX010008874.1:0-40000 GCA_015478945.1 Trachelipus rathkii
TAATAGTATATGTGATTAATTATATATAAGCTATATTTATTATATGTTAATATATATATGATATCTTACTAATATAATAATATATTAATAATTAATATATTATATAATAATATATAATATATTTTAATATATAGTATATATAATTAGATATAATATTATATAAACTATTATAATATATATATTATACTATTATTTATAAATATATAATATTTATAATATATAATATATATATATATATATATATAATATAATATATAATAATAACATATTAATATTAAAAAAAAAGGATTTGGTTTGTGGCTTTGTATATTGGCATATCATACTATTATAATATATTTATATATATATATGAATACTTACATTATTGTTGGTTTATGTTATATTAATAAGCTAATATTTATAATTGGTTGAAAGTTTGTGTATAAAATAAATATAAAAGATTTTAACTTTTGAAGTTTGAATACCAATAAACTTATTTATGAAATAAATTTTTTTATTTAAGTATTTTTTTAATTTTTTATTTTGTTAATAAATTCAAAGCTCATCTTTTAAATCAGTTTAACGTATTCTTATGGTCTTGGCAACGTAACAAAGTTTTCCTTATAACTAGATGCAATAATGCAATTTAAATGTTTACTTAGAATAGAATTATAATTAAAATTAAAGGTAAATTTTATAAATATATATATTATATATTATAATATAATATTAATTAATTAATTTATATATATTATATATTTTATATATAATATATATTAATATATATATATAAATATATATATATATAATTAATATTAAATATATAATATTAAGTTATTATAATTAATAAGGAATTAATTTTTTTTTAGACAGAAAAATAATATGATCAGCAGTAAAAAAATAAAAGAAAAAATGGAAAAAAATTTTTGTATATTTACCAAATATTTTGTAAAAAGAAATTATCATTTTTTTATTGAGTTATAATTTTGTAAAAATAAAAAATAAACATTATGAAGGATTTCTGAATTCTGACTGCGTATTTAAAAGCTTTATATTTACGTAGATTCGGAATTCCTACATTTTCACAACCACACTGGATATTTCGTGAATTCTGAATCGAACCAATAAGTCTAGTTCTGGATTCGGATCGGGAATTGTGAAGCATATTTCCACAACGTCCAGATATAGAATGTCATCGGAATTCGGGAATCGGATAGTCAAAAGGTTGGCCGTGATTCGGCACATACACTGGGGGGATATATTATATATTATAATATATTTATATATATATATATATAATATACAGATATATATATATATATAATACTATTTTATATAATTATAATATATAATTTATATATATGATATATTATATATATATATTTATATATATATTTAATAATTAATTATATATATATATAGTATATATATTATAATTTTTATATTATAATTAAATTATAATATAATATATATATATATTTATATTATATATATATATATATATATTAATATTATATATATATATATATATAATATATTATATATTATAATATATAATATAATATATATACTATATATATATAAATATATAATATAGTAATATATATAAGGATATAATAAGGTATTTACTTTTTTCCAAATTAAATATTTTTTACTTAACTTCTTAATAGCAATTTTCTAACTCAAGGGAAAAAATCTATTAAAGTTTTTAGTTATTTATGGTTGATGCTTAGGGTATTATATAATATATTAATATATATATATATAATAATATATAATTTATTAAATATATTATTATATATATTAATTATATAATATATATATTATATATATATATTATATATAATAATCTAATCCATATACGTATATTAATATATATATATATTATATATATGTAATATATATATATTAATTATATATATATATTAATATTATGATCAATCAAATATCAATCAACCCTTACATAGAAATTAATATATTCTATATCGATTAAGAATATATATATTAGTATTATAATATACCATTCGTGTATATATAGTATATCATATATATATATTATATATTATAGACCGATTGATATATACAGTTAAGATATAATAACTTATATATTCTAAGTACTACTTCCTATATATAGTATATTAAATATATATATATAGTTTATAATAATATATTATATATATATATTATATATAATATTAATTAAAATTTACTTTAGTTACTATCAAATTAAAAACATGTTTTTTTTATTATATTTTAGGGCTTTCTATTGCATCCATTAGGATTACGTTCAATATATAAAGAAATATACTTTATCTACTATTTTTTTTCAACGGTATATATAGAATATCTCATACTTATTTTTTCGATTTTATTAAAACGTTAACTAAAAAAATGAATTTTAAAGTTTCGATAGAATTTTAAATTCTATGATAATAAACATATTTTATATAAAGATTTTTGATAAATATATATTCACAAATATATAGAGAGTCAAATGCTTTGGCCACGGATTAGTCATATTTTTCATATGTTATAAAAGCGTTATTTAAATGCGGTTTATCTTACCTTTTTAGTTTCATTTTTGCATATTTTTTTTTTTTTCTATACATTATATTTCATTATATTTGTGCATCTATTCGGGCAAAAAATAAGAAAATATTATCGTAACAATGTTTAAGTAGATTGAATAAAAATGGAAACGATTCTAAATTTTCAACTTCGTGCTGAGTCACGAGTAAGCACGAGTGCATGGAGTCGCTCTGATATTATATAATAATATTATATATTTATATTAATATATAATATAAATATAATTATATATAATTATATATAATTAATATAGTTATAATATTAGTAATCAATTATATATATATATTTTAACATACTATAAATATATAATATTATAATAAATATTTTTCTGCAATGGGAGTGCTTACAGGTTGCGAATATTAAAAAGCTAGTTGTTTTTCCGCATCAATAGAACCCTGTCCGTAACTGCACAGTAAACCACACTATTAAATTTTCTATTGATTTTGTTATGATATAACATTCGAACGAGCTTCTCGTCAAGGTTTAGAAGAAGTAGAAGATATTCTTGATCTAGTAGAATAAGATCCAACGACCAGCTCACTCACAAAGAATTACTACTCAATTGGAATTCCACAAAGAAGAAGAATGAACACAATCTCCACGAGCAAGAGTTTTTAATTGCACATACCTATGCTCTGAGAGTGCAACACATACCCTAGGAGGATATTGAGTAAATGCGTAATGGAATTGTGAGTGGGATTAAAATAATAATCTCAATCTTGTTGTATCGGGCATATCTTTCACGGATGAAGCAAACTTTATCCCACACGATGGCATTTAATTATACAAGCTCGCGAACAGTCATTGTGTAGGGAGATCGAAAATCCAACGCAACAGTTGAAGAAATATTTCAACATAGGGTTTATCGGTAAAATCGTGTGGTGTGTTATGGTGTACATTGGTTATTTAATTGGCCTCTTTCAATATATGAGAATCTACCTCAAAGGAGACCGACGATTTTGACTTTTTATCCAAATGAATTATCAAGGAAATTGTGAAGTGGATGTTTCGCTCTAACATAGAGGATGCATAAGTACTGTTCCAGCATGATGGATTCCCTTAGCGCAGTTGTCGCGTCGTAGGTATCCCAGTGCAACATTTGGAGTGATGGTTTATCAGAGCGTTAGTATTTGGTCCCGCGATGGTTCACAATATTAGTTGACTTCATCAATAGATCTCAGAGCCTATCGCAGTACTCTAGAAATTATATTGTTAATTAATGGGGCTTAGTTTTGAGTCAAAAACTGCCGGTTTATAACAGAAGTAGAAAAAAATGGGATCACGCCGGATGTAACTAAATTCGATGACGTTTATGTCAAAAATTGCAGCAGTAGGCGTTTTTATTAAGGAAGACATGAAACAAGTAAAGGTAGAGCATAACATCACGGCCCCTTTCTAAAAAATAGCCGTAAATTTTGTATAAAGGTTCAATTGGCATGTATTTTTATGAATTTTATTAAAATAACATTTTTGATATAACGAATTGTTTTGGAGGTAACTGGAAATTTTTGTTTAAAATTCCAGTTATAGGTCTATAAATGAACAATATGAAAAATATGAGTTATTATTTTTTTTTATTGTTTTTTTTTTACGTTATTTTAATACTGTGGTACAATTCCTGCTCACTGGTAGTTTGGTCGTTCACTTACCAACTCTACTCATGTATTATCAAGAGTGTTTAGCAAATACAATTACGGCAAAAAATCAGAATCTATATTCCCTGGAACCATTTCTAATAGAAATAATTATTGTACTTTGGTAGTTTTTTGATACACCTCTCATTTAATTATTTCGGTGCTATCAATGGAGGGAACAAAGACTGCGACAATAAGAGAACGATTTTCGTATTTTGAATTTTGCCCTAAATAATGTATGTTTATGTACGAGGCAGTGCCTTAGATAATTTTTGTTTGTTAGTTAAAATTCTATTAATTCTAAATAAATAAACTCAATAAAGTCAAGTGAACAGACAATTGAACTGAAATTAGATGGGGCAAGCTTTAGACCTTAAGTAGCGTCATATCGTTTAAATATTGTGTGGTGTACATAATTTACGATACGTAAAATTTAGGTATGGACCACTGAAAAATCAAGTAATTTCAATTTAAGGATAAATCTATCATGTAAACTTTTATTGTGAAATAGTAATTAACAAAATAAATCGAAAATGGTTACTAGTCTAAACGTAGCGATGGGGGTGTCGCTCTCCATGTAAGTCAACGTAGAATGTAGGCTAAATTCTATGAGTTACCTTGCATCTGCATGCGATTTTGACCAGACCTCATACGTTATACCTTAGTACCGCCTACCATACGGAATAGGCGTTGCTTACTTCTGGTATTAGTATTTCTCGACAAAATTAAACCGAGCCACACGTTTAACAACACATTTTCTTTACTTATCAAACAGAACGTTGCCTAAGAAAATATACATGTTAAACGTGGATATTATTCATACGTCTTTCATGATTTGATCTATTTGATAATTGTTCGAATTTGCTGAGATGGTGAAGTGCGTGTTTGGTAACAGTTATTACATTTAGTATTTTCTCCCTTTTAAATAGTTTTAAACCTTATGTTAGTTACATCCTCTTAACACGTCGAAGTAATTCAAATATCGTATAATAACCAAATCAGCACGGTATGACGGAACATGAAATTTTCATTTATTAGGCTTGTCTGATCGGCAAACTCATAAAAGCTAAGGCGCTTGTTCACTTATGAACGTAGATTATTTCGCTATAGTAATCCTTGAATGATAAAACATTTTATTCAATAGATATTCTCATCACCGTGTTTCATTGAAAACAGCCTCAAATGAAAACGAGCGGAGGCAGGAAAGGCCAAGGTCCTTTTGAAAGGTAGAGAAATTACGACGTAATGAATTACAACATGAATAGAGTGAAGATCTAGCACATCTCAAGCCACTGCATATGCAAATAAATTTTTGTAATGTAAGTGAATGAGTAGAATACTAGTTTTGGAAAATTCATAGGAGTATTGTTGTATTCATAATACCATGATATACTAATATAGCTTTCAAGTCAGCACTTCTATCCTTGCTTATCTTGCTGAATTATTTCCTCTACCAATATATAAGCATTCTGACTAAGATCATTTGTGAGACTCATCACAAGTTGGTATCAAATTCCTACAATCTAAACTGACGTTACATTATATCATCTTTTTTATTTTATATTCGAGATTGAAATTTTCCCAAGTTTTCATAAAGAGAATTGCAATACTGATTATTCACAAATACATTAGCGTTAGGCTGTAATGAATCCACAGAGGTATATTGAAGAATCGTTATTTTTATTCTAACATATTATCGTTCGTTTGAGAACGTCTTGGAGCTTTGAAATTGTTGAGAGATGAGACTTCAACTAATTGGTAAGTAAGTTTATAACCATGGAAAGATATTACCGAGTAGAGATGCTTATCGAAACTTTCTATCTGGAAACCATGCTACTATATCAGTTTTCATGTAAGATGGAACCATTGGCTAAACATATAACAAATGCAGTATGATGGTTGCTAGCACGATCTCGACTCATATTATGTGTGCTTTGCTCGTTATCGATTCTATAACTGCTAAGCATCGATATATCTGGAAATCACTTGAGGATTGGATTCAAATAGGTGGAACTTACACCACTACATTGGCCTATGTTGACTTTTGAAATTCGACCTATAGGCTCATATCTAAACCCCTACTATGGTAAATTTTCCTAATGGGCCTACTAATCATAAAAATAGATTCATTTGGTTTAACAATATTCTATTATATCCAGAGTAGCGAGAACTGAAAATGATGACTTTAGCCGAAATATCGTGAGCAAATATTGAGTGGGTTGTAACTTTATTATTCAGTAAAGACCTCATACGTTAATATATATTATATATATATATATATATAAGAGTATAATAACATATTATTATAATCATATATACCCTTTCAGTGTTATTACTAGTAAAGAAGTATTCGGTACTTGTCCTAATGAGGAGGAAGATTGGTAGTACGTCCCTTAATATTCCTAATCATTGCAATAAGTAGTTATTATTCGAAGCAGTTCCTCAGTTGTTATGATATAGTCAGTTAAAAGTACTTACATGTTAATAAGAATTTTCTTTTTTATTGTCCGTATAATAACTTTTGGTTCCCCACTGTTAGATCTATTTCTCTGCCGAAAGTCAAAAAGCGTGTTTTCTCAAAATAATGCCAATCAAGATTGACAAATAATATCCTTAGAATATCTCACGCACGTGGAAATATCTTCTTGAATTTATACTATTGCAAGTATATGTATATAACCCACTGAATAATATATCTATATTATAATGTTATAAATATATTATATAATATAACTATAATATATATATATAATATAGTAGTATTATATATATCATATATATATATATATTATAATATATATTATATAGATTTTAAATATAATAATACTAACTAATATATTAGTTTTATTATGTATTATGTAATAATTTATTTATAAGTAATATATGTATATATAATTTGATAAAAGAACTACACGTAACGTAGGTTTATATTTTGATAAGGATTAAGAAAACGCCTGGAGGCGATACAACAAATTCTAAATTCACTTATTTTTAATTATTTCACTTCAATACACATAAGGAATGTTTATAAAACATAGTATAAGATATATTCTAGCATCAATTTTATAATATAACATACAAATTTAATTTGCTTGAAAGGGTAAGAAAAGTATCGATCTCCTCATATAAATGATATTTGTAGTTTCATTTCCTGAAGATGTAAATCGCCACTGGTAGAAAACTAACACCTTCTCATAATCGTTCACACTTCAAAGCATATATTTAATATATTATAAATTTAGTGCTAGATAACTTAATCATCCGAAATTTACTTACTATTAAATACGGATTAAGATAAAGTCAGTTGATGGAAATGTTCGGTACTCAGGGTTTATAACTTATTACAATTGATATATTTAGTATTTATAGTAATACTATATATTCTAATATAGATATATTATATATACAATATTTATTTAAATTATATATTATCATACTATATATATATTATATATAATATATGAATTAATTATTTATATGATATATAGTATATTAATATATTATATTAATAAATATATATTATATTTATATATTATTTATTATTACTTATTATTTTATTAGAGATTCTTCTATTCACGGTCCAGATTAATCCAAAGTCTGGGTTTCTTTTTGTTTTTTCATGTCATGTCCAAAGCTACATTGTAAAATAATAATCAATCTTTATGTATAGAGGATAAATGTTTATCGGCTCTCTTATACTATTTTCCAAATTTTTCAAATTAGCTTGAAAGTCGATCACAGGGATTAGATATATCGAGTACGCATATAAATGCGAATACGTCAGTAAAAAATAGTCGTGTTAACTGGATCTCAATTTGGTGGTTCGATTTGAATATTCAGGATTTCGAGATTGTAATTAAGTCCAAAAGCTATTTTCTAAATATTATTCCTACAAAATCACGAAATTCCTCTTCTCGATTTCCTCTGATGGATATATTAATTATATGTACTAAACTTATCCTCTTCAACCTCCATTTTACATTCAGGTTTCATTGATGATAAGTTGTGCAAACAGTTATTTCCGTTATCTCTTTTCTCTTCTTCATATGTCAATCAATGTTCTTTTTCCTGAATAATTACAATTGTAATATATAAAGAACATTGGGATTCACTATCGATTCCATGAACTGTTATGGAAGGTCTAAGAAACTCGAAGATTATGATCTCACCTCTAGTCAAGTGTTTTTTTGGGAAGGTGTGCTTTCATGTAGCGTTGAGCTGACAATTGTAGTTTATCAACTTTAATTTTTTTTGTTTTTAATACTACCTACTTTTCACTCTAGTATAGGATAAGTGCTTTTATGTCTTCCCGATTTCAAAGTAATTTCATCATTGTTATAATATGGATTTCGTTTGATAACAATTTACCAAAGCTTTCGATCAGAGTCACTTGCTTTTATTATTACCTTTCCTTTTTCTCATGATACTTATTCTATATAAACATGTATCAGGCAAAATGCTATATTGCTGTTTACATCGTAAGCGAAGACCATTTACTCTTAATTCCCCTCACAATATAGTTTGAGTGTTCCGTGACAGCTATTCTGTATTCTCAATTTTCCAAATAATCGAGATTTCAGGCTATATTATATGCTCGTCTAGTCTACCATCGATATTACCGTAATGCTTTACTTGAGCGACACTACTTCTTACAACGTCTTATTTGAAGATAATACTGTTTCTATCATTCCAGAAATTCTTAAACTATTTATTTAAAACAGTTCAAGATGATTTTTCTTATTCAAACAATTTACCTCGCCAAGATTTAATTTTTCTTTCTACTTTACAAAAGTTTATTTTTATGCCTCTCAGTATACTAAATATATAGATATACAAATATATAATTTTATTATTTTTATTTGGAAATTTCATATATCATAATTTAGATTGATCTTTGGCTTCAAGGAAATTGTTTTGAGCTTAATAATAGTTTATTTTTTTTATCATTATAACAGTGATTTTACAATTTCTATAGACCTGTAATATTTGTTCTGATTCAGTTCTTTTGTTAATGGAGGTTAATTGCATTTACATACTCAAAAGATGGGGTTATTCCATGATTTTTTGGATAGTGTTCAGATATTCATGGTTAAATGACTTTTTAAACTTGTTCATTTACTGTACTAATTTCCCTCGACTGATTATAATTTTTTTATTATGTTGAGGTAGATCACTATCTTGTTGCATGCTTGAACACATTTGAGACACCTCTGCAAAGCAAGGGGTGAAGTTATAAGTACACTAACTTTTGCTTAGTGATTTAACAAAATTCAGGCCTTTGTTCAATGCAATGTCACCTTCTTTGCATAATTCTACTTTGCTTAATTTTCATATTTAATGTTACTCTTCCACACTTTCTGTAATACCGCACTGTGAGCTCAATACTGTTTCCTCACTTCTAAAGCTTTTTTTCCCCGCTCCTTATGTAATTTCGTTATTTAATAAGCCACTAGAACTCTTGAAAATCTTGAAAGATTCGATGGTGGAAATTTTTCTTTTTATTCTCTTGAGGTAAGTATCTTATTTAATTGTAGTATTATTTATATTATATATACTTATTATTTATTATTATATTATAAGTCTTGAAAATGATAACTTTATCTTAAAGGAGTATAATATTATTATTATATATATATATATATTATATATATATTATAAATATATTAGTACTTAATTATATATTTTATTAATATATATATTTATTAAATAGTTAAAAGAGAGAGAGGCGAGAGAGAGATAAGAGAGGAGAGAGAGATGACAATTATATTTTAAAATATTATTTGTTAATGTCAACTGTTGTTGTTGGTTTCTGTTATATTAATAATGGTTTTTTGTTTGTCTACTTTATTTGTTAGTAGCAATATAGTAAAATTTTTATTGTTTATGTATATCATGGTCTAATATATATAGTTTATTGTTTGTATAATATAGGAATTATATTTTATTATATTAGTAATTATTATATAAATTATTTATTTATATTAAATAATGGTAAATAATATATTATTTATGTATGCATTAATTATTATATAATACTACTATATCAATATAGTATATGAAAGAATGATCATAATGGTTTTTTACTTACAGTTCACAATTACAAAATACTAGAACAAAAACTCATACTAAATAACAAAAAAGACATAACAGGGAAAAAAAACAAAAGACCATTATATATTAATACACGTTTAATTAAAGGGAAAAAGGGGGAAGGGGAGGATAAACGAGGCGGTTAAACGTTTTCAACTTTCGAACCCACGCCTTCGGTGACTAGAACATCCAAGTGCGTTGACTTTAGTCCGTGAATTAGTAGGACTCACGATCGTATCGTTCGAAATCGTCAAGCCTGTTCCCCCTTCGCCGATTCCCCCTTGAGTATATTTCTTTAATTAAAGATGATAAATATTTATTTGTTCTTTTTATTCCTTCTTATCTATTTTCGTTGTTATTTATATAGTTTATTTTTTGTACTAATATAGGATATATAATTATAATTTAAAATAACTATATATTTATAATATACTTAACTTAATAAACATATATAAGATGAATATATAATATATAATATATTAATTTAGATATCTAATTATATAAATATATATTAATATATTTTATTAATTATCAGTATTATTTATAATAATAATATATAGTTTATAACAGTCCTATTTATTTAATCTATTCCATTAAAAAATTAAATACTAATGATAAATTGAAATATAATAAGGACAAAATACTAGGCTACCTGTCCGTAAGTTTTGCAACAGCTTAGGTTCGGATTTTGATGGGTTCATTGTACAACAAAATTTACTAAAACTATTCGTACCCTCTTGATAAAGAGCTCTGGCCCTTGAGTGGTTGGTTTACTCTAGTAATAGATATATAGTATTATATGTATATATTATATATATATACTATAGTATTATAAGTTTATATTATATTTTGTAGTATATATATATATCTATATATAATATTATATATATATGTAATATATCTATAATAAATATTATTATATATATATGAAGTAATAGAATATAATGTTTTGGAGTATAAATCATTGCATTTTAACTTTAATTTTCCTAGTTTTCATCTTTTATTCCTAACCTTGATTAAATGAGTTATTCATAATTTTGCGTAAAGTATGGAACTTTCTTCAAGTTTTCTTCATTTACCAATATATAATTTTATTTAAAGTATTGGTATTTTTCTTTTTCTTGGTTTTATTTCACTAAAAATAATGTTATTATATCGGCAAATTTTCTTTTTATAGTGTATTTCCCTACTTTTTTGCGTGCAAAAGTGAGAAATAAATGTATTTTAACTTTAATGTTTTCTAGCTTAATAAAGTAATTTTCATATTGAAATCTGACGCCTTAAATTTATTTACGATTATGGATGTAATGAATAGCAAAAGGCGGTGTATGAAATTTGGCTGTGCCAAAAACTTTGGTACTACTACCAAATACTACATTTATTAATATTAATATAGTATATATATTATAATCGGGGTATATTAATTAATATTATAGATTTATATTAAGATATATATTTTATATAATATATATATATATTTTATATATAATATATATATTTTATATATATTATAATATATATATTATTTATATAAGTTATCAATATATATATATATAATTGTTTGTATAGAAATATGAGCTATTTTTCGAGTCCAAATAAAATTGAGATGGTGATAATTTGGAAAAAATTAATGATAGGGCATATGTTTTAGTGTAATGTGAAACAACGGCGAACGCGAGTATATGATCCGGATGGCGAATCTAAATTTGCTGACTTGTATCCCCTTATAAGGAAAAATATATTCAAGTATTTGAAAATTTGCATCCAATATCATTTATCTCCATTTCGATATTTGCTGGTCGAGTCAACACATGAAATTGAGTTCATAAGAGTATTTACCTTAACTTAATTGAAATGAATTTTTGTTGACAATTATAATATTAAGATATAAATTATGATAATATTAGAAATGATTTTTTGTTGTTTTTTCTTAGATATTATTGCTAATTTTCATTTTCACCGTTTCCTTTGATTTAAATAGTTTATTAGATAACTAATTAATATTTGCTTATTTGATTAGTATATAAATAATTGTAGGATATTTCGACGTTTGTATGTTATGTGAGGATCGTTTAATTAGTATATTTTCTGCACTCCATTATGTTTCAATATGTTATTTAATTGAATATTTCTATACTATTTAGTGAGCTATACTTAATTTTTCATACGGCAAATTTTCTCTTATCTATATTAATTATGTAGGAGTGTATATATGCTCTGCTTTGATCAAGTTTTTGGAGAGAGAATATATATACTGATGATATGATTAACTATAAGTTAAGCATGATTATAGTGATTCTTATTAATTGGTGAAGCGAGACCTTCGAGAGCATAAGGTAACATAAATTTTATGTTAATCGTATTGTACTCTTTGTGATACATAGATAATATTCAGGATAATACTTTCAAAGGATGTTCATAGTAGAAAAGCGGCAGGTGGACAAGAACGGAACCTTTCCTATTTTTTTGGTCTTGTGTCTACTTTCAAACAGATAATTCATGTCGAATTCTCTTGCCCTTTATTCAAACAGGGATGAATTAGAGAACTAAACAAAAATTGTGAAACTAAAAAAATGTAGTTGCTAGAAATGAGTTTTTCCTTTTAAAGAATAGCAGCAAAGCTAGAAGGTTCTAACAAAGGCTAATGTTAATTGATAAGAGTAATAGTTTATTATATAGAGATAAAGTGATGGCACTGCACTTAAGTGACTTTAAAAAAGAAAAGGAAGAAAAAGAAATCCATGAGCATTATAATGACTAGGTGTAAGAAGTGTTACTTACATTGATGTTTTAAGAAGAGTTTTCAATGAAATGTGGAGTGAATATCCTACATAAAATAATGGATTAACTACATAATTAACTGTGACTAGTGTTCAAATTAAACAAACTGCGTTGGTATCATGGAAAAAGCTCTTGAAGAAGCTACAAGAGCTTATCTATTTCATTTTGAAGATTGTACGTATGTGGGGAAACATTGGGTAGAAATACCATTCCAAAAAATGATACTATAAGAAATAGTGTAGTTGTTTTTGAGATTTCATGGTCGTTTTTCATAGAAAAAGAGTAAGTGTGAAAAAATTTCATCTTAGTAGATAGATGCAAAAAAATGAGTGCTTGATGGATTGAAAGGATGTTGTTTCTCTGCCAATGAATATACAATGCGTTTTTAACTCAGAGGTATCCTCTAAACTAATTTCGTCCTAGCTCGTGAGCCCATTTGATAAATAAATTTTATTTTCACTATCCCCAATTTTTTATTTTATTTTACCATAAATATATGAATAAAAACTACATGCAATTTACGATTCTGTGAATTAATAAATTTGATATAGCCTGTGAGGTTCGTGGTGTGTAAGAGTTTTGAGTTGTATATGTGGCTACTCACTGAAATAATTATTAATTTTTTTTTTATTTATTGTTGTGTTCTCTTTGTATTTTTGGTGAAAGTTGTGTGTTTTTCCAACATTTTTTTTATTATTTATAGAATTTTATATTAAATCTTTAGTAGCACTTTGATACATTTTATCCGTTTTACGTTTAAAGTTCTTACGTTAGAGGTTTTAAAAGAGATAAGTCCTGTTTTAACTTTTTTTTCTTTAAGTATTGTGCTCGTAGGTTTATTTCAAAAGAAGGATAAATGTCGTTTGTTGAAAATTTTGAAATTTCGTATCATTCTGGCTGGTAGATTTTTATTATTTTGAGTTGAGAGAAGATATTTAAGATTTAGGATTTTTAACTTTTAATATTATATTTTGTATTTACTTTTTTTTATTCGTGAATTCTTGATAAGGGTGCATGAGAGTGTTAGTGTTTTTTAATTTTAAGATTTTATTAATTTTATACATATTTCTACTTTGAATACAGATTTAGCTTTTTTAGCATTTACGGTTTTAAATTTAGGTTTTAGTGGGTGAATAATTTTAAACTCTGATTTTCACGTTTTGGTTTGTTTTTTTTTAGTCTATTTTTATTTTTGTCTTATATTGTAATTTCTTCTTAATTGTTGTATGTGCTTGCAAGATGGCAGCTTTGCACAGGCGCGTGTTGTACTGATGTTTTTAACTAACACTACGTGCCGTTGCAATCTGAACTCTGCATCGTGGAAACCACCTATTCTTTTAGTTTATTATTTACCTGTATATAAACTTCCTTTTTTTAAAGTTCCTCAGCCTTGTTTTGACTCCTATCTTGACGACTCAGAATTGTCGGAATATTCACTTTATTCTAACTTGCGATTTAATATTGTTTAACTAAATTATATTCATTACATTTTCACTGCTTCTAAATGAGGTGGTAAGTATGGTGCCTATGTTTAAAAACACTTAGCTTGTAAAACTGTGCTCGAGAAATTCGTAATGTTTCCATATTGATTGTTATCTGTGGTTAAATTTTTTATCTTCATTTACTTTAAAAATATTTTGTGACTTACTGTAGTTTAGGGGGGTGGAGTATCTCATCCGCAGTTAGCTATTCCACGTCTATTATAGTACTTCTTTTTTGCCTATTTTACTATTACTGATATCATCTCAGCGACTGTTTATTATTTTATAGGGTCCTTTAATTTTACTAGGTGCTGTAACTGTTTACGTAATACCCTACTGGTGTTGAGAATGAGGTGTACGTATTGAGCATTTAACGGGTTGTCGTGTTGTGAGTGGGTGATAAGGCGATTAAGTGCTGCTCGTAATAGACTTTGGCACCGTCAGTCAATCACAACATTCTGAGTAGAAGGTCTCAAGTCTTATGTCACATGTGCTATACTAGTCATGTCACCCTCTTGCGTTGCATTTACTACTACTGGGTGACTGCGCTTGGCAGGGCTAGTAGTTGTCGTCATTGTGATATTTTATTGATTCTCTACGCTCATCCTATGTGCTATTGAGTGTCATCCATGTCGCTGGATAGCGTGAGGGGGCGGTGCAGGGGTCTCTATGCATATCTCTTCAGGGGGGGTGCGTGAGGGGTGGGGGGTGATAGGGCGTGATGGTATGATGTAATTCATATTGATAGGTATATACATATATATATATATAATGATATATATATATATTATTATATATTAATATAGGTATTATTTATATATATATATATATAGTATTATATATATCATCATTATATATATTGAATATATATAATATATATATATATTATACGTATATATATATAAATATTAACTATATTAACTATATATATATTATATTATTAGGTTATATAAGATTATATATGATCATGATATATTATATATGATTTAATTTAATATATAATATAGTATATGTGAAATTTATGATATAATTATATATATATGTAATTATGATGATATAGTATATATATATATATATACTTGTATTATATATATTTTTTTTCAGATAGAGTATATATATATATATATATAGTATATGTGATAGTTATATATGATAATATATTTTTATATATAAAATATTATATTTATCAATTATATAGATATATATAATATCTATATATATATTAATAGTATAAATATAAGTTAGTATATATATTTAGGTTAATTATATATATATAATATTATATATTATAATATATATATATTATTTATATTATTTATATTTATAGTATATATTATAGTATATATATATATTTATGATATAATTTATGATATATATATATATATTAGTACTATATTATATATATATATATATATATATGATAGTATATAGTATCGGTATATATATATATACTATAGTATCTATCATAGTAGATTATGATAGTAGTATGTGAGGGGTATTATTTTGTAGTATTGTATATATATGTTATGATATCATTATATATCATATGATATATTATATATAATTATATATATATATTATGATTATACTTTAATTATGATAAGCGTGTCCCAATTAAGAGTCAGGGGTGAGAAGGTTAGGTATATATCTATATATATATATTATAGTATATATAGTATTGTATATATGATATATATATTATAAATATATCTTATATATTTTATAAATGAAAATATAGAGTATAATAATATATATATATTATATTACTATATATATATATTAGTATATGATATATTATTAGTATATCGGTATATAGTATATATATAATATATATATATTATATATTATATAGTATATAGTGAGGATATATATAGTATACTGTTAGTATATGATAGTATATATATATATTTACATATATTATAATATATATATTATTCATATAGTATTATATATATAATATATATGAGGTATATATATATATATATTATATAGATAAAATATTAATATAGTATAGTATATAGTATTATATTAGTAGTATAGTAATATATATAATATATATTATGACTTATTATATATATTATATAGTATATATATATATATATATATATATTTCATTATACTATAATATTATATATATATATATATATATATATAATTATTATTATAAATATATTATATATATATATATATATGATATATATATATATATAGTATATATATATGATTAGTTATAGTATATATATTATGATAATTAATATATATTATATATAGTAAGTATAATATATTATTTGTAGTATAGTAGTATATATTATATATAATATATGAGCATATATAGTATATATATAATTATATATAGTATATATATATATATATATTGTATTGATATATAATTCTTATATTGTTTCGTTAATTGTTGTATATATATTATATATATATATATAATATTATTATATATATATATATATATATATATCTATATTATATGATTTACTATATATATGTATATATTAGTATGTAATATTATATTGTATGATTTTATATATATATTTTATATATAATATATTATATTAATATATATATATATCTAATATTAGTTATATATATCATCAGTATATATTGTTTTCTTATATTATATAGTATATTATATATATATAGTATTGATATATATATTGCATATATTATATATATATATATGTATATATATTATATATTTTATTAATATATATTACTATATTTTATATATTATATTTAATTGATTTTTATTACTATATTTATATATATAGTATAATATGATATCTATATATGATATATATATATATATATATAGATAGTATAGTATATTAGTAGTATATATATATAATATATATCATATATTAATAATAATAAATATAATAACCAAAAAGATCGATATAAAAAATATATTTATTATATGAATATATATATATTAATATATGTTCATATATATTATAATAATATGATATTATATAAATAACCGGCTAGGCCGGCCATCATTAGTGTAATTATAATAAATATATTATATAATGTATTATATGTATATATGATTATATATATCTATATATATAGTAATAAGTATATATTTATTTTAAGTTTATTATATATATATATATAATATTTCTTTATATATATAGTATAATATTTATATAGTATATATAGTATATATATATATAATAGGTAGTATATAATTATGATATATATATATATATATATAATATTCATATAATATATATGATATTTATTTATATTACTTATAATAGCTACCAGATATACTATATATATCGATATATATATATATATATATTATATTATATTATATTTATATAATAGATATATAGTGAATATATATACTATATATATATAGTGATTATAAATATATATAGTTATATATATATATATATTATATATATAGTATATATATATATCATATATTATATATATAATATATATATATATTATATATATATATGATCTATTTTTAAAAATATCTCACTATATGTATACCTGATATATATATATATATATATATAGTAGTATATATATAAATATAGTATATATATATATTAGGTGATACTCCGGTTATATTATATTATAATAGTATATTGATATATATAATATATATATATTAGATATTCCAAGTACACCAAGCATAAAGAGCGTATAGTAGTATGAGTAGTTTTAAAGAAGGTGTTGGTTGCCGAACGTAAATACCCATTATTCTATTTAAAATATCATTAAGGATATATATATATATATATATATTATATATATATATATTATATATATATATATACTATATATAAATTAATATATATATATGATTATATATTATATAATATAGTATTTATATATTATATTTTATTAGTATAATTATATATAGCTTATAAATATATATATATATAGTATATTAATATTTATATTAGTGAGTATATAAATATTTATATCACTAATATATATATATATTTGATATATATTGATATGTGATATATTATTTATAGTGTATCTATATATATATTTATTATAATATATAAGTATATTTATTATATTATATTTAGGTATATACGTATTATTTCTCATTAATTATATAGTATTAATTATATCATTAGTTATACCAGTTAGGTATATTACTATATATATATATTTATTATATATAAATTCTATTATAGTATATAGTATGTTTATATAGGATATTAGTATATATGACTATTATAAATTCTATGCATGACCTATTGTTAGGATTTGAGTAAACTATTATATTATTTTGCGAAAAATAATTAATACATTTATTATATATATATATATAGTATTAGTAAATATAATATATTATTATTATATATATATGAGTAATGATATATAGCAAATATATTATTGATATATAATTAGTATATATTATTATGTATATATATTGAATATTTTATTACTATATATATGATATTATTATATATATATATAATTATATTATATATATATATTATCATAGGTAAATTATATATATATTATATGAGTATATATATGAGTATTATAGTATATAATTATATAGCATATATATGATAGTATATATATATAATATGATATACGCTTATAGTAGTATATATTATAGTGATGTGAGAGTATTATTTATATGATGAGCTATATATATTATTATATATATATATAACTATTATATATATATTACGTATATAGTATAATCTTAATAAGTAAGCCTATAGTATAGTATATATAAATTATATTTATTAGCAAAATATTTACTTTTATAATTATTATGAGTATATACTATAAACAATATAAATCTTTTAAAATATATTATATATATATTATATATATATGAGTATATTATGATGATATAGTATATATATATACTAGCTATACTAATTATATATTATATTAAGGTATATATATATATAATTTTATATATACTACAAGCTGAAACGTGCCGATTTGCGGTATGGCTTTCCGTCTATAGTATAGTATATATTATGTATTATACTATATAGTATAATATAATATTATATATCTATATATACTAATACTATATAACATATACTATATAAATATATATAAACAATCATAATAATATATCTACGACGTATGCAAGCGATCATCAAAGTCATATAGATGTATATACTGTGTTACTCATTAGTAATAGTTGTACATACGGGTGTTGACCAGTCACACCATGGTTGGGTCGTCGTACACCAATTACACTCCCCAGATAGTAACGTAAATACGCGAATGTGTTGCACTCTCACGAAATAGATGTATTGTACGGCGTCTCACTTGTGTTTATATATCCCCCTCTTCATCCCCTTGCACAGACACGACACCGTATGACGTTATTACACAAACCCTGGCGGCAGTGAGACGACGTCATATTTTTTACGTGGGGCGATAATTTTAAGCTATACTAATATATATATACAGGGTGTCTCAAAAAAATGTACTAACACATTGACTGCTTTTTGTTTTTTCAGGTGTAACTACTGTAACAGAATGGTAGGAGATCAACTTAGCTTTGAAGAGAGAAAGTTTGTCCTTAAATGCTATTGGACCACCGGAAACGCCACGGAAGTGCAAAGACGGTTCAGAAGGAAGTTCGATAAACCGCCAACAACGCACCGGACCATTGCCCGCATCAGAGAGAAATTTGAAGCAGATGGAACCGTTCACAACGTCAAAAAAACGTGCTGTGACACGACACGACGATCCACCACCTGCAAATGAAGAGCAGGTATAACAGGATCTAATCCGCCCCCACAGAAAGTTCTCTAACGACAACGGCTTCGGGAGCACACCTTCAAAATGATAGCGCAATCGCACTTGAAGCGTCTAACGCTGGAAATGGCGACAACACCAAGACCTACTCTCCTCAATGAAGACGGATCGAACCGGAAACTCCTCCACACCGCATCTTGCTTATTGTATATATATCTTCTTTTCTGAGCAGCATTTCCAAATCAATGGATGGACGGAAGGGGTAGTATTGGAATATCTGCGCTTGTCTTTCATATTTTTTCTCTACTATCAATGACTTCTTTTTATTGGGGGATAACTCTCAGGTACTAGAAGTTTATCGCTTCACAAAACCCGAGAACGATAAATGCATTGAAATTGAAAATCGAAAGACAAAAGACAATTCCAAATGAACTGTTTTCGTATCGTTTGCGACTTCCATTGGTTCTGCCGTTATCACTGT
This sequence comes from Trachelipus rathkii, assembly GCA_015478945.1. Classification (NCBI taxonomy): domain Eukaryota; kingdom Metazoa; phylum Arthropoda; class Malacostraca; order Isopoda; family Trachelipodidae; genus Trachelipus; species Trachelipus rathkii. The sequence continues at coordinate 20,763 of JABUQX010008874.1, forward strand.
GTCTGGGAAATGCGGTCACATTTGAACAGTTGTGAACATGATTCTTTAGATCATTTTATGTTCTGTAATTCAGCCTTTAAAGTGCTCACTAATATGTTTCATAAATAGAAGTCTTGTAAGTCTTCTTCATATATTTTAAGTCACATGATTTGTAGACACCTTTTTTTTCTAGTCATATTATATATATATATAATTATATTATTATATATATATAATATATATATATTATTATTTTTATATATGTATTTTATTATATATAATATATATTTTATATATTATATATATATCAAGATGTACAGATGCCTTAATAAGAGACAGTAGTTCCTTTTTAGAATAGAAGAAATTTCTTAGATATTTATTCATAAAGTTATTTAAGATGGTAGCAAAGCTTCGACCTTTTAAATCTAGGTCCTCCTTCAGCTGCTCTATATTTTATTTAAACTTAAATAATAATGAAAATATAAAATAAAAATATAATTTTGAAAATTAATTTACAAATCTTGTTTTAAGTTTTTTGAAAAAGGTGAATGCAGAATGTTGTTTATGATGGGATCTTATGTGGTGAGTCTTTTATCTGTATTTGTAATTGTTGGTATATTTGTTAATGGCAATAGATCAAAAGTTCTAAGTTGTAGATTGTCAATGTGTAATTGGGTGTAAATGATAATGTTTTTATTATATGGTATATATATATTTGTTATAACGGTCAATTTATGTGATAATTTACGGTCGGGAAATCGATTGTGTTTCTCCAATGTAAGGTTGTTACAGTTTGGCACTTAGGGAATTTGTACACACATTGGGAAGTAAAGAATCAGAATGAATACGAGGTTTGAAGATTTTTTTGAAAGTAGTACATTGGAGGAAGAAACAAGGTTAATAGATTTGGTAGGAATTTTTTACACATGTTTTGAGATGTGGGGTAGAGGGAGATTTGAAGTGTGTGTGTTGTCTTGTCCTCTTGGATTAGTGTAAAAAGTGTTTCTTTGCTTTACGGAGGGCACTATTAATGATGTGGTGTGGATAAGATAATTTACCAGAAGTTGAAGAATTAAGTTTAAAATATATATGTATATATATGTATCTATATATTCTAGGAAAAGAGAGATAAGTGCCAATTTACGTGTTTTAGTTGAGTGGGAAGAGAACCATGATATATAATTAGGGTAGCAGTAGGTTTCTGTAGATGGAGCATGTATGATTATGAGGGACCAGGTCAAGAGAGCATCTAAAAACGGAAGGGAGTTGTTGTTGGCAAGTTCAAAGGTAAATTTAATGTTAGGGTGTGGATGTTGTTGATGTGATTGAGAATATCGTTTGGATTGGTTTAAAATATCATCAACATATCGGAACCAAAAAGAATTATTAAGAAGAGGATGAAAAATATGATAGATTTCCAAGAGTTCCATAAAGATGTTTGCAAGAATGGGAGAGAAGGGAGATCCCATGCTTAAACCATTGTTTTGTTTATAGTAGTGTTGTTAAACTGGAATAGTTGTGCTCAAGGGTAAGGAAAATAAAAGCTGTTTAATGAGAGGGAAGGGATGAGAAGATTAATATTGTTTCAGAAACTGAAGCGTTCGAGGAGAGAGATAGTAAGAGGGACAGGAATAGAAGTAAAAAGGAAACAACATCAAAACTAAGAAGCCTGTGGGTATTAGTGTTAATTTTTCTGGACTTGGAATGAAATGAAATCTTCAGTGTTGGAAATGTGAGAAGATGAGATGTGTCCTATGAGGGGTTTAATATTCTGTGCTTGAAAGTTTGTTTTATTATTTAATGTTTTTTAAGTTGTATAAATATTTCTTCCTCTCTCCCCCCCAAATGGAACTAATGATAAAAAAGGAGAATAATTAGTTTTTTTTGGGAAAAAGGGGTCGGGGGCGGTTTATGTTTTGTTTATGTTGTTTTGGTATCCGTAGAGTGTGAGAGTTTAGGGAGAGTAGATTTTAATTCATTATGTAAAGGAGAGTTAGAAAAGATTTGTTTAAGTTTGTGGTTGATTGTTTTGTGAAATATTTTAAAGGGGTTTTCTTTTGTAAGAAGCGGAATATGTGTTGTTGTCATCTAAAAGAGTATTGCATTTGTTAATATAATCTTGAGTGAGAAAGACAATATTGTTTCCTTTGTCTGAGCGAGAGATAGTTATGTTATTGTTTCTATGGAAGCAGAGGAAAGGGAGTCTAAATTTGTTGGGGCATTTTGAAGGGAAAATTGCGTGTTGACTGATTTTGTGTAAACGCCTTAAGAAAGTCAAAATATAGAGAATTGTTACGATTGTTAAACTCCATTAATCAATGTAGTTCCAGGAATTCCATTTGTTATCTTATCCACACCCACATCTTAAATAAAGCAACAACACATTTTACAGCTAATCCAGAAGACAAGACAACAACACACACATCATGATTATTATTGCTATTAGGAATGATCATGTTTATTATATAATATTTCCTATCTTTTTCAAACTATCTGGGTTCTCCCAATATACTTCTTCAAAAAATATTTCAAACCTCGTACCATTCTGATCCTTACTTCTCCCAAATGTGTGTACAAAATTCCCTGTGCAAACTGTAACAACTTTATACATTGGAGCAAACACATGATTTTCCCCAACGTAATTCTCTACATAAATATGACCTTCCTCAGATAACCTTCAATTCTGCCTTAACCCTTCAATAGATCCACAATAACATAACATAAACTTAACCACATAAACCCATTATTCACATTGACAATGTACAACAGAAAACTTTCTGAATCTTGCATAACAAATTCAACAATTTACTATATACAAAGAAAGACTCACACATAGATCCCATCATAAACAACATTCTCAACTCCTCACCTTTTTTCAAAAAACTTTAAAACCAAACTTTTGTAAATTAATTTTCAATATTTTGATATTTTATTTATATTTTCATTATTATTTAATTTAGTTATGTATAACCACACGCTGAAGGAGGACCCTAGAATTTTAAAGGTCGAGCTTTTGCTCTTCTTAAATACAATTTATGATCAATTTACTAAGAAAATTTTCTTATTCAAAAAAATTATCTATTTAATCTTATTATTACTATTGGCGTCCTAAAACTTTTTAATTTTGAAAACAATATATATATATATATATAGATATAATATATAAATATAATAGTATATATATATATATATATAAGTTATAATATATAAATATATTATATAATATATATTAATATATATATAATTTATATTTATATTTATCATATTTCCACCTTCTTTTCACCCGACTGGTGTTAGATTGCGGTCACATTCAACTTAGAAAGTCAGGATAAAAGTTAGTTTTAGATAGATATTAGACAGCATAGTCGGATAATGATAAGTCCCTATCTTTTGCGCTTCCCTTTATCCCTCTGAAGATGAGATTCTTCGCTCGCAGTCATTCAGAAAAATTCCTACCCTAGGGCTTTATAGGATTGCTTATACCGGACCTCACTATGGTATTCGCAATTGTAGGATTCATCTCTTGCCAGGTGCACAACATACCCCATCAAAAATTCCTGCTCATTCGCTCCATATGCATCTTTCTTTCTCGCGTCTTCTGGTCAATACTCACTTCTGCTAAATTCAGATTCCTTTCATTCTGACTCATTCCACTTTTTTTCGGTCTCGCCAGCGGTCGATTCCAAGCCACACTCACACACTATATTATCGCTAACAAACGCGACTATATCAATCTTTCCAACAATGACCAACTCACATCTAATGTAACTTTTCATATATTCTCGTCATTTACCTCCTTCTTCCAGCACCACACAACCTCTCCAAGCATCCTTCTCATTTTAATCAATCTTCACCACACGATAACAACACTAGACTGTCTCATCCCGAACACATTGTACCTTTAGATCTATACTTCTATTCCAGATCATAGTTTCACTACTATATCATTAACCACGGTAACAACATACCTTAGTGAAAGACATAGGAACTCCAGATCTAGTCTCCTACACCACCAAGGATTTATTGCAACCAGCCACTTCTACCATTCACACTTTCCTACTTCATCTCATCATCGTTCTTTTCAGTCCAACATATTTTCCAATATTATATACTCTCTATCAATTGTTCCAGTCTGCTCACCACCAACATTACTGTCACGACTGAGGAATGTCCTTACCCACAATTCCATAACGCTTACTTTTTTATTAGTTTAATACTTTTCAAAACCTTACTTTTATACGCCCTTTCCAATCCCTGTACGCAACCTCCAAACCCTATTAGTATCCCACATAAACAAATCATCCTATAAAGGTAGCACCCTCCACTCTTTCCAATCTCTCTATCATTCAACATCATCCCCTGTCACCTTTCCACTCACTCAACTTATATACCCATCCATATACCAAATTGAAAAACCAAAGGAGACATAACAACTGCCCGCGCTCATCCGCTATTAAATTAATACTAATCACTTTTCAACTCCCATTTATTATACACCATCTTACATCATCATACAATTTTGATTCCATTCAGAAGCCTACTACTAACATCCATATATCACTAACACTTGACATAGAGCTTCCTATAATTCTATCATACGCCTTTGCAAATGCATAAATCCTAAATACCAATTTATCTTCTTCTCTCTCATTTTCTTTTTTTTCTCAATCATCTGTTTAATGTACAGATTTGAGCCGCTGATCTATATTCCTGCTAATTCTAAGCACACTGTTCTTCACCTAATCGTCCCTCAGAGTAGTTATGTAAGTAATTCAAGATCTCCTTCATACAACACAAAACTCAATCATTATTTTTCCTTCGAACCATCTTACTACAAACAAACTCTAGTATACTTACTGAATATCTTGGTTCAAAGAAAGATTACTAACACTTTATATCTCTCTTCTCTCACAGTAAATCAATCACCTTCCTACTATCTCATTTTCTCTCGACAAACCAATCACGATTATATCCACTTCTCTCCTTTTTTTGATAGCTTATCCAACCTTTCAGGTCCCCCAACACTATCCAAAAAAAATTCGTTTTGATTTGTTGAGCTCCTACTCAAACCCATCCAAAACCATCATTCCAATTATCCGCAGAAAAATTGCACTCTCTCAAATTACCCGACTCAGATGAATCAATATGTCACAATCATCACCATACTTGACCTTTTTCCAAACTTAAATCTTAACTCATTAGAAATTCTAGTACTCACACAAAACAAAATCTACCATGGCTTTGTACCACATGTCACATATCAGAATTGCAACTCCTTCTCTCACCCTTCATTCCTTTCACACCAGCACATTACCAATTCACACCAACATCAAACACATAACATTCATTTTCACTAGTTTCCTTCTCTTTGTTTCAGCCATCAGCGAGCAAATCCAATTTTAAACCCTTTTTAAATCATCCATATTCTCCTCTTCTCCACATGCAACATTGCTTGCTCTGACCATTCAAATGTACCCAAAGATTTATACATTTCCGCGCAAGATAGGTAAGTCGCTTACGAACGAAACGACCCTCTCCGAGGCATATTAGTACTCCTGGAAAAAGATAAGTGGGTAGTGGGGCTAGCCACCCAACTACCATGTCCATTTTTATTGTTCTTTCTCTATGTTGTCTATCTTTTTCTATGCAACATAACCTTGGGAATTTCATTCCCCGCCCACGTGGTGGATATAAGAAAAGAGAGTCTTTAAGATTGTTGTCTAGAAGAGGGGTGTGGATATTAGTATCACTATTTCCTTTCATTTATTTATATAACAGCAAGCAAATCAATTTAACCCTTTCTAAATACGATCCATCACCTCTTCCTTCTCTCCTGCAACTTTTGTTCGCTGCGACATTCATGTCCCAACGATTCATAACATTTCCACCGAAAATAGAAGAGTCGCTTCGGCGATCACGAATCCTCTCCAGGCAACATTAGTAGCCGGCAAAACATTAGGTGTCAGTCGGGCAGTCCACCCATTACCACTGGTCCATTTAGTCGCCTTCTACGCACGCAGACATACGCCTGTGGGCAATTTCATTCTTCCACCATCGACACTGGCTGATATAGAGATAGGGTTCTTTCTAAGATGGTTGTCTACAGAGGGTGTGGGTATTAGTATGTTGGTATATGAATATTGATACAGGTGGTGTTGTAAGATGTGTCTGGGTAGGAGTTTGGATATGAGCGCCACAACGAGAAAGGCGAACATTAGGACTGGAATTCATGGAAACCTACACACCCATAATGGCCCATGGAGGTAATTTCATCTCTGTGAGTGCGCTAACACTGCTAAGAGTTATCTAATATATAATTATATATTTATTATTATTTATTTTATTATATTACTATATATATATTATATATATAATATATATATATATATATATATAATATATGCAGATGGTTGGACATAAAGCCGACACATCGGATATATCAATGAGAAACGCTTCGCCTTGACTATAGGCGGGAACCCTTAACTTCTCAATATTAATAATATACGTATTTATTTTTTTATCATTATATATATAAATATATAATATGATATATAATATATAATAGTATATTATATAATATAATAATTAATATATATATATATTATATATATTATAGATATATAGATAAATATAATATATATTATATTATATATATTAGTATACCAAAATTATATACTATATTTATTATATATATATATATACTATATATATTTATTAATATATATAATATAATATATAATATTATATATATAATATAAATATATAATATATATATATATATATATATAATATATATATATATATATAATATATATATAAATAATTAAGTATATTATAAGTTAATAAAATAATTATTGGATGTGATCGGCATAACTTTCGATATCTGTTCTTTTTGAAATTTTGGCAATTTACTAGTCTCATCTGAAGTAAAATAAAAATGAGAATAAACACGTCCGTATTGGATTCGAGCCTGCTTGATCTTTGGCCCAAAGAAGAGGGCCTCATCTATGCAGTTATATATATATATATCTATGATTTTTTTAATTAATAATAAATAAAAAATAATCTATATATAAAAATTTTGAAGTGAAGTGAAGTAATGATCAATACTATAATATAGTGAATTTTGTGTGAAAATATAAATATAAAGTGTGATAGTATAAATATAAAATAAAATATATAATAATAATCAATAATATGAATATAATAATAATAATAAATAATAATAATAATAATATATATGATGATGAATATTATCAGTAATTAATTATATATAATGGTTGATTTATATATTGATTAGTTAACGTTAAATTTTAAATATTAAAATAAATAGTGATTTATAATTGTATATATATGTTTGCATTGTTGTATATTATTAGTTATTTATATGATTTTTAGTATATGTTCTTTTTTATTTTTTAAAATTAATTTATTTATTTATATAAAAGCGCCCGATAGGCTCAGTCGTTTAGAGCACTCGCCCAAAACGAGGGCCGCAGTGGCAACTGGTCTCGGGTGGGAGAATGTGAGCTATCTCTCCCTAATGGGCTTGGCTTCGTCCTGCTCGGACGTTAAATGAGAACACCCCCTCCTTCTTGATTAGCGGCTCTGCCCGTGAGTGACGTGGTTTTTATCTCTGTAAAAAAAAAAAAAAAAAAAAAATATTATATATTATATTATTTATATTCAAAATTGATTAGAAAAATTATAAATATATAAATAAAGAATATTTTTAATATATCAATAAATATATAAATATATATATATATTATAATATATATATATATATATATGCTATTGGACGTGGGTATATCAACCCGGCCCCCTTACTTTTCTGCTTGTTCTGCACTCTTGGACCAGCGTTAGAAATTCTTAGCGCCTAGAAACTACGATTTTCTGGAGTGTGCTCTTGCTAGAACGAGTTTCGAAGACCCAGATTGGAGAAAGGGGTGAAACAATACCTGAGTGTATAACTCAAGAACTAGCACCCAAGTAAATGAACAACCATTGCCGCGAGAAAGTTCTCAGGAGTTCTCTAGGATCAAGAGTTTCGGGGCCAGAGGAAGAAAATGCTGGTCCAACAGACAGGAAACGCAAACCTACCTGGGAGACTGTAAATATATATATATTATTTATATATATTATATATCTATATTAATAATATATTATATATTATATATAATAATTATATAATTATTATATATATAATATATATATAATATATATATATATATATATATATTTTATATTATATCTATATATTTATATATCACTGAGAAAATAAAAACAATATAAAGTACAAGGCAAAAGTAAACTGCTCTACAATCAGCCTTTCTTCATTAACACAATTAATTTATAAAACAAATTGAAGATAAAAGAAATGCGTTTCAGATTATCTATATGTATTCTTACAAGTTTTTCAGATTTTTTACAGCTATTTGAAAAATACAGATACTTTAAAAAATAAATATATAAGAATAATTAGTGTAAATCATTTAATTTAAGAGAACATTATTGAACATATTATAATATTTGATTTTTTTTTTTTAATAGAAACGATTCCCTAAAAGTGGTGCCTATCAAGCTGTGACGGAAGAATTGTGTTGGACATATTTTCCAGTAATCATTCCTGTGTTGTTAAGAAACATGTGTTATGCAAGGACGAATTTCATTCTATGTCTATATATATGTATATATATATAATGTTATATTTCTTCAATTAATCAGAGGTTTAGCTAGGTCTACCATCACAGGTACTGGCAAATAAAAATGACTAAATCATGCCTTACAGTATGTCAAATATATTATATATATTAATTATATATATATATATTATATAATTAATATATATTTATATATTATAATATATATATATATACTATATATATATATGTGGTGTGGTGTGCTACCCTATGTATTACGTAGCACAATATGCCACACATGTATTTAGGATTCCAGTAAGACTATGATTGTAGTTAAATCTCGATTTTAATTAGAAAAAATACATAATTATTTGGAACTGTATTTTTCCTTTCTTTTATTCTGTTTTGATTAAATATGAGTGACATGTATAGGGAATGATTGTCTTCGACTGTCCTTGCTTAAATTTTTAAATATTGTTTTGTTTAAAAATAAAGTGTTTGATATATAATAGTAAGTATATTTTATATATATATATATTTTATATATATATATTATATTATATATATATATATATAATTAATTATATAATATATATATATATAATATATATTAATATATATATATAATATATACTCTCTTCCTCCTTTCTCTCAAAGATTTTTATGACTGAATTTTCCCATGTACCAGTAAACTTGTAGTATTATGATATTTGCTGTTTTTTTAAAATGTTATCAATAAACATCAACGTTAATTTATATTTATGTGTGATAAATATTATTACTTATTTGTTTTATGTAAAGAATATTTTTTTTTTTTATTTATTTTTAGTTTGATTGTGCATTTCCTTTCCCTTGATAATAGTTCTGGATCGTTTTGCCATTGTCTTGTAGTAATTCTCTTTACCATCTTGCTGCTTACATACTCATAATGAAATAATATTTTTCGCTGCAATCGACATAAAAATGTTATGGCAGAGAAACTCTTTGAAAACATAATTTTCAAAACACATTAACACCAAGATCTCTTTTCATGTCTGTTTTTTTGTTCTTATTTCTAACGGCCATATATTTCCTAAGAAAACTGAATATAGCTAACAAATCGAAATGATATAGCTCATAATGACTGTGCAGTGCCAAAGTTAATATATATAGGGGAGTGCCACCTAATTTCAGACATACGAAGACTCTTCTTTTATATATGTGTATGAGCTCAATGTTGAAGATTTCCACATAGATACTGGAGAGCTGGGAAGTGTTCTTGTTCATAACCTTGACAAATTTTTCATCTTATCAAGTATTAATATATAAGGGTTGATACAATATGTTTAAAAAGATGAAAGTTTTCCTGACATGGCTTCAGTAATTTTTGAAATGGTATATCATTCTTAATGCAGTGAAAAACTTTGCATAGATATTACATTCATAAATGAAACAACAGTAGTTCTGTATATTCAGTCTGCAGATCAAGTAAAGGAGCAATAAATTTAAAGACTCGGCAAATATCCTTCTTTCATATGAAAAACACGACCAATTGGAATTGATAATAATTTTAATTTGAACTACTTAAAAACTTATGTTTGATAAGTAAGTTTAAAATCTGATTTTTTTTTTCGGTGTGTGCGTGTGAATTTTTATATTCAAAGTATTATTTTATATTCCAAAAATATCATTTAACACATTTTGTGATTTTATTTACGACAAAATTACTCACAAAATATGAATAAAGAAATGCAAGTAATGAACCCATAGCGCTATTTAGGAAATATTAAATTTTTGTGCGACTTTCAAGGTGTGTATCTCATAAATCACTTGAGTCTAAAGCTCAAAATGTTTATTCAAGTTACTTCTCATAATAGAGTAATTCAAATTCTGTAAATTTCATCCATTTACATATTTGTCCACAAGAGAGATTAGACTTCAAAAATGGACAATTTTTGAAAATTAATCTTTTAGTTCTTGCCAAATCATCGGGACTGAAAAAGTAATTGATTTCTTTTCTTACCTTGCCTTTTGTTAAGATTTGTTGCGACATACGTGGACGAACCATCTTTTCTCCTGGTCGTCGTTTAACAGTCAAAATAAAGATCCTAATTCATTTTAACAAGAGAATTTATTTGATGATTTTGGAGAAAAAAAAGTAACTCGCCAAAAACATAATAAAACTTATCTGGTTTATAACAGAATTATGAAAAATATTCTTAAACTTTATTCAAGTTATCAGAAGCAACGCTAAGTCATCGGGTTCTAACAGTTCAGTTCAATTTTTTTAAGTCATTTTATACTCTAAAAATAAAGAATATCCGTTGTTGATTTTCATAAACCAACATAGTCTTATTGTTGACTCATGTTACTATTGGGGGACACAACGTTCTTCTCACTGATCATTAGTGAAAGATCTCAAATACACCCTACAAATACAGTCATCTATTCGTCAGGCATCCATGAATTGTATCTTAAATAATAAACACATGATCTTAATATTGTGGTAAATTTATACCTACTTTTAAGTTCTCAACCTCTAAAGATTAAAATGAAAAGATCAACAGAATAAAGAGAATCAAGCGCTAACATAGTTAGTAAGCCCTGTACAGACGATTGGCGTTGAGCCATCTTATTCATATCGAGTGCGTTCTATGTGCCGAGTGCGCATAAAATATATAATTATATAATATATATTTATATATTTATATTTATATATAATAATATATATATATATTATATATATATAATAATATATAATTATACTATATATATATATATATATATATATATATGTATTATATATATAATATATATATTATATTATATATATATATAAATATATTATATTTATAGATATATATAATTATATAATAATATTTATATATATATATAAGTTGTCCTATGATATATATATGTCTGTCTAGTTTGTCTGATATCTGTTTTGAAGTCTTTTCGACCGATTGGACGAAGGCTTCAGCGTTCTTCACCAGCCCACCCACGGAACCGGGTGTTTACTGCGAACTCATTCGCTGCCGCCTGTCTCTTTGTGTTATTATAATCTAATTGTATCTATTTCTCTCTGGAATGCTGCAGGTCCACAACTTTATTTCTCCTTCTACTTATCATGAGGCATACTTCCGACTATGCTAAGTCCCTTCTGCTAATAAAAGCCGGTGACACAGAAACAAACACCGGACCTGGATCTACATATGTCCAATATTCAACAAGATAATAGGTTGAAACTTCCATAAATGCAATAGATCAACAATTGATTCACAAGATCTGTTTTCAATTATCACCTACCGCCCCTTCGGTTTTCACAATTGATCTTCCAAGTTCCTTTGTACTTTCTTTATTTTTCCACAACAACCTCCACAACACACTTATCACACAAACAACCCACAATATAAACATATTAAATATATGCAACAAGATACTGAATAACTGAAGTGAAACTCCATAAATTGCATATATCCAAAGAATGGATCCACAAACACTGTTCCAATCTCACCACGCTACCCTCTTCAAAACGCAATTGGATCTGCCAAGTCTGCACTCCATCCACAATAACACACATACATCACACAACAAACCCACAATATAAACATATTAAAATTCAACACAAACGACTACCAATAAACCAAATGAAATAGAATGTTTTCTAAACAACAACACAAATACCACTATCATGATACAAGGAACCTACCTACCCGGATAAATATCAGACCAAAATTCTATGCAATGATGCATCTTCACACTCAAGAACCCACAAAAAACCCCTCTACTTATATATCTAAGACCATACCAAACACCACCTAAGCTTAAACGGCATTAACGACAACACACAAAACACAGCCTTCACATAATTTTTATATCTATATTTAACACAATCGAATAAAACCGTAGCATTCCCACAACTCACATACAAGCTTCTACGAATATTACAAACCAACCTCTTCGAAATTTCCCACTTCCTAAGCATAATGGGGGACGAAGACTTAACGCTCATTCCCCTACAGGTTAAACCAAGAAGCGAAATCAAAGGAGCGAACCACATCATAGGCAATCTGCAAACCTCACATCTTAAAAACACAATAATTCACACACACGACACACACACACACACACACACAGACACCACACAACACACACCACATCAAACACACACAAACACACACACCCCACACACAAAACAACCACACCACACACACACACACTACACACACACACAATCAACACACAACACAACACACACCACACACACACACACAAACACAACAACACACACACACACCACACACCTACACAAAACATTCAAACCAAAAACTCTATCATCACCAAACATACACCTAGTTCACAACTTCCCACACACAAAACTACTGGTCACACAAACGACCTAAACTCGATCACCTACCATCCATCATAAATACCAAATGTCAACAAACCAAACACACGCACTTAGAAAAACATACACAACTACAAAAAAGCAAGAACTGCACACTATTCACCAACCATACAGAAATCACATACATCCCCTAAATTCTTCTCTCCCTCTCTCTCTCTCTCTCTCTCTTCTCTCTCCTTCTCTCTCTCTCTCTCTCTCCTCTACTCATAACACCACACAATAACAAGAAGTGATTGCACTAATAGGACCATTTACACTCGTCTGCGTCCTTAATAAAAAATCAAACTACAAGACGCTCAACAACAACATAACAAAACTCTACGTCACCTGAATCACGTTGGCTTCCATCAAATCTGCTACACATCAAACTCCAAGCTTTTATTCATATCACGTTCCAATACCATCACAATTTCAATATAATCACCCAAACACACATTTTCAAAAAACTATATTAGATTATATTGAAAAAGCAAACTGACCGAATGCATTACTAACATTGAACAAACTCCGCTTTACTAATGTAACAGCACTATCAATTAAGTTATATTAAAAGCAAAAAAAAATTAACACTCATCTCTTATTAATTATTTTACTTATATTCTATTTCTTCTTGCTCCTGAAATTGCTCTCTCATCAAATAATCTCAATAAACTGAGACCAAATTCCCAACCCAACCAAGACCGAATAATAGAAATAGACCTCACTGACAGAACCAACTTCAAGTTACCTCGACAGCCAAAATTAGTGGACAATTTCACCAATTCTGAACATAAAACTAACTCAGCTCCAAAATATATGACAGTATAAGAAAATTCACACTTCTCACAGATAAACCAGATCCAACTCATGAAGCCATGGAAATCAAAACAACAAATCCCAACCAAATATCATGCAACATCATCGACGCCCCTTCTCAAAGTATTAGCACAAACCCAACAGATAATCAAGCGTTTAAAAATAAAATAAAATAGGACATGTAAGAACTCCATTCACCTCCCCTGGGTGTTTCGATATCACAAGATCTCAAAAACTCAAAAGCTGAAGAGTCAGGTCAGGTCAGACCCTATATCCAACTTTCGCCTTAACATTAAGAATCTAATACAATAACAGCCTTAACACAAATATTCAACGTCTCTTGGTCAAATAACATGCTACCCCATTATAGAAACACGCCCACATAATGAGAATTCTAAAACCAAATAAAGTACTCAATAATCCAGCATCGCATTGATCAATATCCCTTCCCTCTACAATCTCCAAAGTATTTAAAAAACTGGTCCTCCTCAGAGCTCTTCCATACACTCAATTGTCAGACTCACAACACGGCTTTGACATGAATGTTCCACCACCATATTCCTCACAAACCTGACACAAAACATTGTCATAGACTCCAACTAAAATTCCACACCCCCTTTGTACATTCCTAATAGCTATAGAGTATAGACATTAGCAAGACATTCGATATAATCACCCGGTACCTATTAATAGGAAAGCTATTAAACATAAATCTTCCTATCAAAGAAAAAAAATAATAAACTTTATATCAGACAAGTAAGTATCCGTCATTCACAGCTGCTACTCATCTTTTTCCCGACTACAAAACAATAGGGAATTTCATCGGGCAACTATTTTCTCTCCATGTTTTTAACCTTTTTGCCGATTACTCAATACACCTCCCCAACATCAAAATTAATTGCTATGCAGACGACCTCACTATCACTGCCAAAGTCATAGCTAAAGCTTTCCTGATACAGCAATATGTAAACCAACTCGAACAATGGCTAACACTAAACAGAATGACTGCTCACAACAAAATATATATATATATATATATATATTATGAGAGTGAAAAGAGGAAGCGATTGTTGTGACTTTGGTTGTGAGGCAGTCATTCTGTTTAGTGTTAGCCATTGTTCGAGTTGGGTTGTATATTGCTAAGTCTCGGGATGCATTGCGTATGGATGAACTTTGTGCAGTGATAGTGAGGTCGTCTGCATAGCAATTAATTTTGATGTTGGGGGAGGTTGGATTGAGTAGATCGTGCATAAAAAGGTTAAAAAGAATGGGAGAGAAAATAGTTCCCTATGGAAATCCGCTATTTGTTTTGTATGTTCGGGAGGAGTAGCAGTTTTGAATGACCGTAACTGTACTGTCTGATATAAAGTTTATTATTTTTTTTTCTTTGATGGGAAGATTTATGTTTAATAGCTTTCCTATTAATAGGTACCGGGTGATTGTATCGAATGTCTTGCTAATGTCTATACTCTATAGCTATTAGGAATGTACAAAGTGGGGTGGGAAATTTTGTTTGGAATCTATGGCAATGTTTTGTGTCAGGTTTGTGAGGAATATGGTGGTGGAACATCCATGTCAAAGCAGTGTTGTGATTCTGACAATTGAGTGTATGGAAGAGCTTTGAGGAGGACCAGTTTTTTAAATACTTTGGAGATTGTAGAGGGAAGGGATATTGATCAATACGATGCTGGATTATTGAGTACTTTATTTGGTTTTAGAATTCTCATTATGTGGGCGTGTTTCTATAATGGGGTAGCATGTTATTTGACCAAGAGACGTTGAATATTTGTGTTAAGGCTGTTATTGTATTAGATTCTTATTGTTAAGGCGAAAGTTGGATATGGGGTCTGACCTGACCTGACTCTTCAGCTTTTGAGTTTTTGAGATCCGTTATATTCGATATATATATGTATATTTCTATATTTATCTTTTATTTATTTATATATCTCTTTATTATGAGTTTTGTGGGTTTGTGACTAATACTTGAGAAGAGGGACGTGATGATGTTGCATTGAAGTTATTTGGTTGGGTAAATTTGTTGTTTTGTTTCAAAATGGTCTCATGAGTTCGGTATGTGGTTTTCTGTGGACAGTATTGATTTTTTATACGGCTGTACAGATTTTTAGTGGAGTTTATTTTAATGATTCAGAGAGGGTGACATTGGTTCCAATTAATTTTTGGGTATTATAAAGAATAGTTGTTGATCTATGTTGAGGTCTTGTCGATTTCCGTCTCAGTGTCTGTCAATTTGTCTAAGTTTATGCGATATATATGCTCATTCAATAGCAGGTTTTTAAGATATAAATCTTTCTTTGGCCATCATATATAATTTTTTTAAATGCTTTTAATTAACTTAATTGAAATGTTCTGTTACATTAGTAAGATCGGAGGTTTTGTTCAATGTATCTAATGAATTCGTGTCAGTTGCTTTTCTTATAATATATATAGTTTTTTTGGGAAAGATGTGTGTTGGTGACTTATATTGAATTGGATGGTATGAACGTGATTGAATAAAAGTCGTGGAAGTGTGCATGTTTAGGCTAGTATTTGTGAGACGCATACACTGATGTCAGGAACGTAGAGTTGTTCGGTTATGTTTGTAGCGTCTTGTAGTTGATGTTATTAAAAGGACGAGAGCGAGTGCTAATGTCCTATTACTGCATCACTTCTTGTGATGTGTGTGTATGAGGAGAGAGAGAGAGATGAGAAGAGAGAGAGAGAGAGAGAGAAGAGAGCAGAGAGAGAGAGAAGAGAGAGATATTTAGGGGTGTATGTTATTTTCTGTGGTTGGTGAATAGTGTCCAATCTGCTTTTTTGTAGTTTGTGTATGTTTTTCTAAGTGCGTAGTTTGGTTCTGTTGACATTTTTGGTATTTCGGAGGTCGTAGTCGTGATGGAGTTTAGGTCGGGTTTTGTGTTGACCAGTAGAGTTTCTAGTAAATTTTTTGTTTGTTTTTTTTACAAGCAATTTTAGGATGTGCACGTTTGGTTGGTTTGAAGTGGGTTTCTAGTGTGGCTGTTTGGTGTGTGTTTGTGTGTGGTGTGTGTGTGTGTGTGTGTGTGTGTGTGTGTGGGTTGTGTGTGTGGGGTGTGTGTGTGTGTGTTGTGTGTGTGTGTGTGTGTGTGCTGTTGTGTGTGTGTGTGTTTGTGTGTGTGTGTTGTGTGTGTGTTGTGTGTGTGTGTGTGTGGTGTGTGTGTGTGTGTTGTGTTTGTTTAGATGTTTGTTTTCAAGATTGCCTATGATGTGGGTTCCTCTTTGGTTGCTCTTGGTAAACCAATGTACGGTATGGAGCGTTGAAGGTCGTCCCCCATTATGACGTTGGAGTGGGTAATTTCGACAGAGGTTTGTTTTGTAATTCTAGAGCAATTGTGTGAGGTGTGTGGGAATTAAGTTATTAGATTTGTGTTTGTTCTTTTGTTTATCATTATTGTGAAGGGCTGTGTTTTTGTGGTGTTGTCGTTTAATGCCGTTGTAGCTGTAAGGTGGTGTTTGTTATGGTAGGCCGTTGGTGTAAGGGTCAACGTAGAGGGGGGTTTTGGGGTTTTGTATTATAATTGGCATCATCTGCCACTAGAATTTTGGTTCTCGGATATTATCGGTAGGTAGGCTTCTTGTATCATGACTATGTGTATGTTGCGTTGTTTAGAAAGACTTCTTATTTATTGGTTTTATTGTTAGTCCGTTGGTGATTATAATATGTTTATATGTGGTTTTGGTTTGTGCGATATTTGTGTTGTGTGAGGTGTGTGCTATAGAGTGCAGACTTTGGCAAGATCCAATTGTGACCGAAGGGAGCGGTGAGATGGGACAGTGTCTTGTGATTCCCTTGTTGGCATCTTTGCAATTTATGGAGTTTTCACTTCAGTTATTCAGTATCTTGGTTGCATATATTTATAAATGTTTATATTGTGGTTCTTTGTGTGATAAGTGTGTTCGTGAGGTTGTTGTTGGATGAGTAAGACTTGGCAGATCCATTGTGAACCGAAGGGGGCAGCGGGTGAGATGGAACCAGGCTTGTGGATCAATTGTTTGGCTTATTATGCACTTTATGGAGGTTCCAACCTCAATTATTTGTGCATATGGAATATGCAATTTCCAGGTCCGGTGTTTGTTTCTGTGTCACCGGCTTTTATTAGTAGGGCTGAGGCATAAGTCGGGAAAGTATGCCTTAAATAGAAGGAGAAATAAAGTTGTTGAGCTGTGGAGATCCAGGGAATGATCTCGGATTTGTTAAGTCCGGAAACGGCGGCGGCGAACATGCGTCGCAGTAAACACCACGGTCTCCCGGTGGGGGGCGGTGAGAACACCACGCTGAACGCTCTTCGTCCAGTCGGTCGAAAGACTTGCGGTTCGGCCACTTGCCGGCCTTTTCTTCTGGGCACCTTAATATTTATTTAATATATAATATATAGTTATATATATTATATATAATATATATATAATTATGATATATATATATGTGAAATAATATTACATATGGTATCGGCACCAGAATTTAAATTTTTATTTATTTTTTTATAAATATTATATATACTATATTTATTATATATATTTATATATTATATATATATAATATATATATCATATAATATATTATATATATATAATATATATATTATATATAATGCACTCGCACATAGAACGTACTCTTGAACAGATTCCGTGAGCTCAACGCCAATCAGTCTGTTCATAATGCTTAATCTTTGTAGTGTCTTTGATTCTCATAATGTTATTAGCTGTGGATTATTTTTAAAATGGAATTCATCGAATATTTTATTAATAAAGTAGTCAAATAGATTTAACACACAATATTAAGATTCATGTGTTTATTATTTAAGTACATTCAATGGATCCCTGCACATACATTTTATATGTATGTATGTATATATGAGTATATCACTATGTCAGTGAGAACGAGTTGTGGTCCACCAAATAGTAACATTGGTCAACAATGACTATGTTATTGAAGAAAAATCAAATACGGAAATATAGACGAGATTTGAAAATCTAATAAGTAGACTATTAAAATAAATTGAACTGAGAAACTATAGCATTAGTGAGATCAGTACCCTTTTTGCATGAAAGTGAAAATATATTTCGCTGTTATTAGAATAAACCAGATTAGGTTTATTATGTTTTTGGCGAGTTACTTTTTTTTCTCCAAAATCGTCAAATAAATTCTCTTGTTAAAATGAATTTGGATCTTTATTTTGACTGTCAAACGAATACCAGGAGAAAAGATGGTTCGTCCACGTATGTCGCAACAAATCTTAACAAAAGGCAAGTTAAGAAAAGAAATCTATTACTTTTTCAGTCCCGATGATTTGGCAGGAACTAACTAATAGATTATGTAAATATTTGTTACTTTTGCTTGATTCCCCATATTGTGAGTTATATCAAGAAAGAAAAAAATGAATTGCAAATTATCCGAATAA
>JABUQX010008875.1:0-2500 GCA_015478945.1 Trachelipus rathkii
CATTTGTAGAATCAATCTCTTTATCTATCCTATCCACGATATCACTCACTCTGGCACCTGGATAACATACTCTCAATCGTTTCTTTTTATTCTTAGTTTGAAAAGTCCTATCTAGGTATCGTATCATAGAGTCTCCAATTAGCAATTTATCAGTCTTCCCTTTAGAAAACTTCAACATTACCATTGGCCCTCTCTGATCCCTCCCCATCTGGAAGACAGTCGAACCTGTTACTGCAGGTCAAAGGCTGACTGACTTTCGAGATCCTCATCTTTAAATCATTATTTCTAGTTTCTACAACTCTATATTCATCTGCAGACCTATTATACCCTACTTTATCCTTTTCCCTCTCATCTTCCTGCTACGTGAATCACTATTCCTGTCTACCCCTATATCCCGCTCCCTCCTTGCCTCGACACCCTATCTACTTTTTCCTAACACTTCCCTCCTTTCTCAACTCAAATACTTCTTCTTCAATCCATTCAATTTTCACTCAGTCTTTGCAATCTCTTCCTTACAACACATTCTCTGCCATTCAAATCACAAAGCAGGGCATCCTATTTTAATATTACTATTTACGTCCCAAGATATAACGAGCATACATACTTTAAAATTATTATTAGCTTACTAACCTGTACCTATTATTTTACCAACTACAGTTTAAATATCACTAAAGCCTAAAAAGAAATAAACTACTCTTTAAAATAGGTTAAAAATTTAAACAATTTATTTAGCTTAGCCTAGGCCAGGGATATATAAAAGTTATAAGGTAGGCTTAACTGTAGTCTGTGACTGGAAAACCTAATTTAATTTAAATTATCACTAAATTAAAGTAACAATTAATAAAGACTGTATTTAAATACAGAAAGTCTATTTAAGAATCCAAATAAACCCAGACACAGAAAACAGTAAAACTCTTACCTATGTTAGCCTAGGGTTAGGCTATCAAATTTAAATTATCACAAAATTAATATAACAATTGTTAATGACTGTAGTTATATACACAGCAGTAGTGTAATTAGAAACACAACACTAATTTGTTTACTAAATTCACTTTCAAATACACAAATTATATTAATAAAATTGGAGAGCAAAAATTAACACAACCTCACTCACTGATCACTCATATATATAGTGGATTTGACTCTGAGTAATGCGGAGTTGATGATGTGATGTGGGTAAGATAATTTCAAAAAGGTGGAAAAAGAAATCTTTTTCAGTTTGTAAGTATATAGGGGAACAAATTCTAAAAGCTCTTAGAAAAAGGGATGATAATGTACCTAATTTTGTGTTGATAGGATGGGATGAGAGAACCAATGTGTGTAGTAAGGGTTGGCATTGGGTTTTCTGTAGATGGAAAATTGTAAGGTATTGTCAGTCCAAATCATCAAAGTATCAAGAAAAGGAAGAGTATTGTTAGTGGAATTTTCAATAGTAAATTTTGTTAGGGCGTATGTTATTGATGTGTGTAAGAATATCTAAAGGATTGATGTTAAAGGGAACAGCGGCAAAAACAACCCTTTAGATATTCCTACACACATCAATAACATACACCCTAACATAAAATTTAATATTGAAAATTCCACTAACAATACCCTTCCTTTTCTTGATACTTTGATTATTTGGACTGACAACATCTTACAATTTCCCATCTTCAGAAAATCCACTGAATCCTCTTACTACACACATTGGTTCTCATCCCATCCTATCAACACAAAATTAGGTACATTGTCATCCCTTTTTCTAAGAGCTTTCAGAATTTGTTCCCCTATATACTTACAAACTGAAATTGATTTCATCTTTTCCACCTTTTTGAAATTATCATCAACTCCACATTACGCAGAGCCAAATCCACCTATTACAACACACAAAACACAAAAAACAGAACTCACACTTCTTTCTCCCTTTACCCCCACATATTCATAAACATATTAAGCAATTCCTTCCTAACTCCATACAAATATCTTCTTCCAACATTCTGCCTTTCAAATAAATCTTCAAACCTCACACACGCAATAATGTTACCAATCCTTAATGTGTTTACAAGATTCCATGTCTAAACTGTAACAACAGATACATTGGAGAAACACATGACTTCACACACAGAAAATACCAACATAAATATGCCCTACAACTTGACAATCCTAACTCTGCTCTCACCATTCATAGATCCACACACAATTACACTATATATATAAACCAGATGACACCCATTATTCACATTGATAACTTACACCTTTAGAAAATTTCTGAATCATTTTGTATAAACAACACTGATAATTTCAATTTACAAACTAATCACTACACAACATTTTAAATTACTCACCTTTTTTCAAATCTTTTTTTATATATATATATATATATATATATATATATATATATATATTATATATATATATATATATATATAATATATATATATATATATATATATATAAATAAAATATATATATATATAAGAAATATATATATAATATGCAGCGTTTGGATTTGTCCGTCATA
>JABUQX010008876.1:0-11299 GCA_015478945.1 Trachelipus rathkii
TTTTTTTTGTTTTTTATACTCTTTACTTATAGCCGGCCTTTCTTGTATCATATCTATATATGTGAACTTAAAAGTTTGACATCTTGCTATTTCGAAATTGCAGACTATAACTTAACTTATACTTCTGCCCTGGCCCACCTCATTGGAGGGCCACACTGCTTCCTAGGAAGCCGGCCGCCGCCACTGGGCGGTTCCCACAGGTAGAGGAGAGAGGATCTATAGAAAATGTCGGCATCGGGGGCATCGGAGAGCTGGGCACGTCAGAAGGAGGTGGCTCTTATTGTATCTTGAGAGTTGTAGCATCTGGTGCAAGTGGGGGAGTTGACGTTGTCTAGTTTAAATCTATGTTTAGTATTGCATGAGTCCTGCGGTTGTGGACACCGATTTGGCACCGGCGAGGTTTATTTGGTGCGGTGCTTCTGGGACAGCGTTTCTTCTCTGAGGAATAAGTTTTTTGGGGAGGAGGTGTTTTATAAATTGTTATTTGGGCTGTTTTTGAAGGTAATCGTGTTTGTTAGGTGGGTATGGATATGGGAAATCCATGGACCCGGCTATTGGGGAGGGGGCGGGGGAGTTATATTGTAAGTGTTGTAATAAAAGTTTTGCTGGTGAGAAGGGGGGATTTTAGTTTTGTTGCAGGCGGGCTTGGAGGATATCTTGGTGAGCAAGGTGGGTTGGGTTAATAGTCTTTTGATAGAATAGAGTCCCGCACCATCTCCAGGTGGGTGGAAATGGGGAGGATGGAGGCTTTCATGCGTGTAAATGTTGGAATTGGGGTGGTTTTAGTTGCCAATCCTGTGATAGTTCTGAGGGGCTGTGTTTTGAGGAATTTTTTTAGTTTTTTGTGTTTGATTTGAGAGTGCTGGCAACCTATGGCTGGAGAAGCCGTAGTTTTAAGTTTGTTCTTTAAGAGAGTTGTTTTATAGATAGTGGTGAGTGTATTGGTTTTTCCGTTGCTGAAATTGTGTTGGGAAAGGGTTTGGAGGGTTAGTTTTCGGGTTTTCGTTGAGTTGTGGAATGATTTGGTCAATATGGGGGAAAACGTCATGTGGGTGTCGTAGGTAAGTCTTAGTATTTTGGGGTTTTGTTTAAAGGGAGGGGGTTGTTTAGTTGCAGGTGGTAATTAAGGGGTGGAGGCAGGTTCAACTATGCCAGGTTTCAGTGGTTAAAATAGGTTGATGAGGACTTTAAGAGGGGGATGGCGGTCATTGCTGTTGGTGATTAACCAGTTTTCTAAAGAATGTAATATTCTTGGGTATGTCGTGTGGCTGTGTTTACGTTGGGTGTTGGGAAATGAGGGCTATGTCGTCTGCATATTGTGATAAGTTTGGTGGAGTGGTGTATTGGGGTGGGATGACTTTAAGTAGAAAAAAGTTGAATAGAAAATGGAGGAAGAACCGTCTCCCCTGTGGGACGCAGTTTTGTAATTTGATAGAATGGGAGAGTTTTTTTTTTGTATAAGACTTTTGGCGAAACGGTTGGTGAGGAATTTGGAAAGCTAATTTTTGTCATTAATTTTTTTATAAGGGGAATGAGGATTTTTTGAATGTAGGTAACTATTGTGTTTGGGAGGTGTCAATGCTTTGTTGTATGGTCTATTGCTGTGATGTAATAGGTGCTGTGGGAAGCCGTGATTTATTTTGAAGCCATTGTAATGATGTGTTGTGTGTATGGAGGGTGAGGGCTGTGGTTAGTAGAGATGGTGTTCTTTTAAATCGCGTGTTGGAAGTCTGGGAGAAGGATAGATTGGGAAAGTTCGTTATTTTTAATATTAATTTCTCTAAGCAATTTACTGGATGTAACAAAGCAGAGAAATTGGGCGATAGAGGGGGTGGGAGTTGGGGTCTTTTTTTGGTTTGGAGTTTGAGGGTATTATGTATCGGCTTGTTTCGCAGAATTTGGGGGAGATGTTAGTTGAGTTTGCCGAGGAATTTATTGAAGATGTTTGTAATTAGGTAAGGATGGGCGATTTTCTCGCAGGTGTTTTTATTTCTTTCTCCTGACTTGTAAGTTGGCCATGTTTGAATTCTTTTGAAGCATACAGTGAAAGCATGTTATTCTATGATTGTTCGTGAATGGGGGTAGGGGGTTGAGGTCAAGTTTGAGTTGTTATGAGTTGTGTTTTGTTTGTTTTCCTATTATCGGGGTGTGTTGGTTTAGGGAGAGTCGTTAGCGCTATGTTTAGTAGGCGAGGTGTTGATTGTCGTTTTAGGACGAAGGGAAGGGTTATCTGTGGGTAGATGGGGATTCGTGGGATGGGGGGGGGTTGTTGTTTCGTGAATTATTTAACTCTTTGATGACTTGCGCAGTGTTTTCTTATTTGTCTTTTGGGCCTCTACTGTTAGGTATTTCAGAGAATCTTTTTTAGTAGTGTGGTGGTTTGGAGTTAGAGATTTGGGGTGTTTAGGTTTTGTTGTATTTGGTTTAGAGTGTGGGGGGGGGGGTATGATGGATTGAGCTTTTCGGAGGGGTTTTTCTTTGTTTATATTGAGTTGGCTGATGCTGGGGTTGAGTTTGGGAATTGTACGTATTTTCTGTGTCCCTTTGGGTTATGTGTAAGGGCTTTTGCAGATATTTGATTGTACTGTTTATAGTGAGTGATGGAGGTGGAAGTGATGTTATACTCGTGGATTTTTGCTGTTGGTAGATGTGAGTCTTTCGATAGTAATTACTATATGCGACCAGTTTCTGCTTTTTTTTGTAGTTAGTGTATGTAATATGTGTTTTTTGGGGGGGATTGATGGGGGGGAATTTAGGGATATAAGGAATAAGGATGGTGGTGCGATTGTAGGTCAGTAATGGTGGTCCAGATGTTGGTAAGTGGTGTAGGGAGGGGGGAAATAGAATGTGACGTCTGGGAAAGTGGGGATTGGTTGACGGTTGGGGAGTGGATTGCGGGTGGGGAGGTGGTTTTTTGATTAAGGATATTTGTAGGGATTCTATTCTCGTGTATAGGATTTAGATGGTTTTGCGCTGCGGGAGTCCAGATAGGGTGTGCTTTTGTACCGAGATCAGTTGTGGTGGGGCTTAAATCTCTCAAGGATTGAAATTTGTGGTTAATGTGAATAAAGGGTGTTAGTGTGGGGAGTAAAGGATTATTTGGTGGGGCGCGGGTTTGGGGAAGTGGGGTGGCGAGAATATAGAGGTTGATGATATTGTATATGGTGGTCTTGTTTCAGGAGGATGGACACAGGATCTGGGATTTTATTTGTTGGTTTGGTTAATGAAAGTGGAGGTGTGCCGGAAGTTGTGCTGTGGTTAAGTAACTGTTGTTACGGGATCGTGTTTTACGGAGGGAGTGTTTGGGGGAGTGGGAGGGGCAGTTAGATAGCGTCATAGACGCATAAAACGTGTGGAGTGGGTGTTTTGGGGGAGGTGAGGCTTCGTTGGTTATGATGGCTATATGGATGATTAGTGTTTGTTGAGGAAATGGTTGAGCTCAATTGTGATTTTGTGTGGTTACGTGCCATTAAATATTTATGTTGTGTATGGTTTAAGAGTTAGGGGTTTTGTTAGTTTTGGGGAGTGGGGATTATGAATAATAGTTGGGTAGGGTTATAGTGGGAGGAATGCAAATTGCACAGGAGAAGCCTGAGATATTTCTGGGAATGTTTTGGAATGGGGAGCAGGTCAGGTGAATCCACTTGTGACAATTTCACATTGAATGCTATTTAGTCCGACTACTAGTTGGCATATTGGGGCAATAATATCTAAGGGGGCCCGGGTTTTTTTCGACATCACCCAACCGAAGGAGAAGTAGTCCCATCACCAAGAAAAAAGAAATAGCTAGAAGAAACAGACAGGAGACATTGTTGAAAGAGTGAGATAAAAGGCAACAGAAAACAAGTTATGATAACGATGTAGGCGCCCGGCGCCAGCCTGGTTCTTTCTTCAGTGCCTCCGGAAACGTGAGGGAGCGGTATTAGATGTGGCTTTTAAGTATAGACAAACATTAAGGATTATGATTAATGTATTTTTTTGTCTCATAATTAATTGTTTTCTTTTTTTTCTTTTTTTCCTTAGGGTTGATTGCATTGAAAGGGAGAAAAAGATGATGTGTCTGTTTGAAAGAAGATGAACGTCCACCAACATGGAGAGAACTTGGACTTGCAGTGGGGGAATTTGATAAAAGTGTTATATTAGTGCGAAATTTTAAAATTTATAATTTCAAACTTACTTTTAAATTAAAAGTTATTTTTTCATTGTTCTTTAAAGTTAAATTTGATTCTGCAAGTAAAAGTAATTTCTTTTAATATTCTTTTCAGTTAAAGTAAAACTTTGGATTTATTTTTTTGAATTATTGGATTGAATTGTTTTTGATTTAGAATTTATTAAATGTATTTGGATAATTTATAATATGGATAATTAATGAATATGGATAATACGTAAAATAAATGGATGGACTGACTCAAAATTATATTTCAAATACTGGATTGAAGTCTAGTGGGATCTTTATTCTAAATGATATTCAAGTATTGGGTGACTTTCTTAGGTTGTGATATCAACAAGGTGACAGTTCTTGAGGTGGTCTACTTAGCGGTTGAAAAAGGGAAAGGAAAACTAAAAAACTGGCTAATAACCAACAAACATTGGCCAGGTAGCTATTAATTTGTGGTTTTGTTTTATTTGATTATTTGATTTTTTTTCATTAATTTATTTTGAATTTACATTTTATTCAATTTTATTTATTTATTATTATTAATAATTTTCATTATTGTTTTTAAATATGTAAAAAAAAAAATGTAGTTCTCAATCTACATTTTTAAACTGATTTTTTTTTTAGTTTTTATTGGTTGCAATATCTTTAGAGTTTAGAGCTGTGTTCACTTAAAGTTTTTTTAATTATTACTTTCATAATTATTCTATATTTAATTATTGTTTCATTGTTAGGATATTTTTTTGTATCATTTCAGTTTTTTTTTCTCGGATTTGGACTGATTGCAGTTTTGAAGATTTCATTTACTTGGATGGTCTTTTGTTTTGTGGAATTGGCTTTTCTCTTTTCGGATGGTTTGGTTCCTGTGGTTGGATTCCCAAGTGGTGGAATAGTTTTGGTACAGGGTACCGATCAATTTCTGGAATGGTGTATCACACCTAACTTTGAAACAATTAACATTGATTGAAAGAGACTTACCAAACGCGACAAAACCGAAAGAGACAGACCGAAAAAGAAACAAAGAGACTGAAAAGAGAGATAGGACATTTTGAAATTAGATTAGAAAAAATTTTGAAAACTTAAACAAAAACATTTTGAGAACAAAAACTTAACTTAGAAAAAACATTTTTGAAACTTTGGAAAAACTATAAAAAAAAAAGTGAACGAAACTATAAAATAAAACATTTTGAAAAATTGTGAAAGACATTGTGAAAACTTAGAAAAAACATTTTGATAGAAAAATTAGAAAAACTCTGAATATCATTGTGGACAATATTAAAAACCAAAGAAAACATTTGGAAATTAAAAAACCACTTAATTAAAATTGAACATTTCTCATATACTAAATAATTTATATAAATATTTTTATTATTTATTTTATTTCATTTATATATGTCTGTAATTATTATGTATTTGTAGGTTCTATGAGGTCTATGTTTAAGGGTATTATGGTAATACTTACTGTATGAGGTAGAGGGTTCTTTGAATAACATATAGAAAGTGGTGTAGGGTAGTGGTACAGGGATATAGTAGTGATATATGAGCCTATGTTTAAGAAATTGTAAAAGTTTTAAGATTTTTTCTATTTTTTTGTATATTTAATCTTTGGGATATTTTTTTTTGTAAAAGTATCGGTATCCGGAATACGAATAAGGATTTTTTTGTTATCGGTATCACAACACGAGCGGTCGGTTAGGTTTTTTTTAATAAACTTAAGGGTGTGGTGGTTTTTTTGTTTTTCCTTCAGTTGCCCTGAAGATCCGCTCACGACAAATTAAATTGAGATTTATTTTTTTATTTTGCGTAAATCTTGCTACATATTTGTGGCGACAAATCGTGGGGCTGTTCGAAAGGATACGGTGAGGGGTGCCTAGTAATAGAGTTTGTAGTAGTATTAAAGTGTAAAAGTAGAAAGTAGTAAGTAGTGGTAACCAATGGTTACGGTTGAGGAGTTGCAGGTGGAGGTGGAAAGGTATAAGGAAGTTTGAGGAAGAAAGAGAAGGAGAATGAAGAACTGATTGAGAAGGTGAGATTTAACAGAGGGAATGAGAGAGATGGAGAAACGAATGGACGAGAGAGAATGGAAGAGAAAATTGCTTTAAGATTTGGAGGAAATGATGAATAAAAGGTTTTCTGATGGGATTGGGGGGGAGGGAGGAATGAATGGAACAACAAATGGGTTACCTCTACTCACAAATGTAGTAATGTAAGAGGAATGGAAAGTGGAAAAGAAGGACGAGGAGTGAAGACCAAAGATGATGAGAAAGTGATGTTCCAAGACGATGAGTTAAGTATGTGAAGTGATGGATGAAGGGGATGAAGAAAGGATGTAATAGGGTGGTGATTGGGAAAATGGAGAAGAAGTGGGAAGATGGAACATGAAAGATAGGAAGATGAGAATAAAGGATAAGAAGAAGAAGAAGATTCTAAATACAAGAATGAAAGAAGAATGAAGAAGATAAGAGTATAGGGGTTTTATATAGTAGTTCGGAAGGAGAGATGAATGAGGTTGAAGATACGGTTGAGATGGTTCTGAGTCTGAGCGTAGAGTGAAAAGGAGTGTGTTGAAAATGAACCTGTCCCAAAAATTAATAAATTTAATGTGTTTGGTACGAAAGAGGTTGAGGAGTTCTTTAGGGAATATGAGGGTTATTCCATTGGGTGGGAGAAGTTTGACGGAATAGGTCTTTTGGGTGATAAGAGTTGGGCGAATTTTGAGGGGCGAATGGGAATTTTATAAGGCTGTAAGTGTGGGTGAGCCCAAAGTAATGAAGTGGTCAACACAGAGAATCATGGACAGGTTGTGAGAGTGAACAAGGGGACCGAGTGAAAGTATAGAAGGTGAAATGATTTTTGATAAGCTAGGCGTGGAAAGAGTGAAAGGATTGATAGTATGCGCACCGATTGGAAACCTTGGCGAGAAAGAATAGTTGGGGATGATGAATAGTTGGAGAGAAATTAGAGATTGTGAAGAAGTTTTGGAGACGGTTCCGACCTCAGTGGCTGAATATGTAAATAAGGAAAGAGAAAAATGAGATGGGCGGGAGCACGATGACTTGGGAAGATTGTTCTTGGAATTGTAGAAAGATTAGGAGTTTTGAAGAGAGCGAGAGGAGAAATGACGACGGAAGTGTATGTGTAGGGGAAATGAATGCGAGTGAGAGGGTGTCACAACCACCCAGTATAAATCGTATAGGGACGCACTGCAAACCCCTATGAAGTAATGGTGAAGTTTTTGGAAGATTTTTACGGTGGTATTTTGAGAGATGATAAAAGACAAGGTAATGCAAAGGGTGTGGGTTATTTATGGCTGGTCGTCCCTCCCCTCGTGCCCTGTTAATGTAAGAGGGAAAGATGGTTGTTACCTAAGGTAATCAGAGTATATGCAGGGTCAACGGGATTAGAGGAATGTGGAAACCAAGAAATGTGAAGATGCGAATAGGGATGTGAAGTGTTTTCGTTGTTGGGAAAAGGGTCATATGATTTCGGAATGTAGATGGGCAACTGGTGCTTGTTTTGCTGTGGCGAAGTGGGAAAATCATTTGGCATGAACTGCCGGACAGCAAGGGCTGGTTGTGGAGATGCGGGCAGAGGTGGTAGGATATTTGGGTGTAGATTGTCACAGGGGGAGTAGAGCGAGGCAACCGGTATGTGGGAACTGTGGTATCGAGGGCATTTTTCTAGAATGTGTAGGTCCTAGAAAATACTTGTAGACATGTCGGGAAAACTAGGGATGTGGCTGGAATGTGTTGAGTGTGGAGCAACCAGGGAGGGACATGGTTCAGATTAATCCTGGTGTGCATATGGAGGTCTTGGTCGGTGTTAGTGGTCCGTTTCAACCGGGTAGTGGGTCAGGGCGTGTTGTGTGAATAGGAATGTAAATGAGTGAGGCCGGGGTGAACAATACGGTCAAATATACAAGATAAGGGCTAAACACTCCCGGGAAAGCGGGTTGCCTTTGAGGTTGCAGTTGGTGACCCTCAAGGTGAGATTAGGTTGTCACAGATAGGGGATGTAGGTCGATGTGTTTTCAGTTGGTCCTGTGAATGAATGTATGAGTATTAAGGTTTATTGTGGAGGTATCGAGGTTCGTGCTTTGATTGATACTGGGTGTTTGGTTAGTGTAGTGTATAAAGGAGCATATGATAGGATAAAGGAAGATCAGAAAGAAGTCGGTAGGGGTCATATCAAAGGAATTAGTAATGTGTGGTACCAAGCAACCCATCAACAAAAATAAGCCCTTTATCAACAACCAACAAAACACACATAAACCAAACAGATACAACACAAAAAAAAACATATACTACAGACAACAACCAAGAAAACACAAACCGACAAACAAATAAATGGTGAAGTAATTTAGAGAGAGTGTTAATGATAGGAAACGAAAGAAACGGAACAAGCATGCACAGAAATTAACAAACGGAGGAACGAACGAAAGATATATATAATGTGACTAATGATAGTAGGACGAAAAGTATGATTGTGTTAAAATTAGGAGGTTAAAGTCTTTGAGTTGAAATGGGAATAAAACCAACATACAACCAAGATTAAATAAACCTCACCAAAAAAATACAAACAACAACCAACCTGAGAGAGATTGAAAATAAGAGAAAGGCACCTGAAAAAATACACGAGAGAATAGAACACGAACAAAATGATCCAGATGATAATGATGAAATGATTTGTAGGGAAGGTTAGACATAGTGAATTGGTTAGGCGTGGAAGTTTTTGCTTAAGAGGATAGGTCATTGCAACGAAGGAATAAAGCTGGTAAGTGTGAGTCAGGGGTTGAATACGAATGTGGGTGTGGACACGAAAACCAGAATAGCATGTTTCTGGTGGAAACCTGGTATGATGCGAAGGTAATAGGGTGAAAGAGGTTGCAATGTTTCTTGATGGTTAATAGATTTGAATTAATACCTAGGGTGTGTATGCAGAAAGAAGTGCCTGATGTGAAAAAAGAAGAGAAGTGAGAGGAATAAGGGTTGGTGATGTAGTTGGTAGTTTGTATTCTGTTTTTATCTATAGAGAATTCGAGAGAGAATGAATGCTGTGTGTTTGCTGGTGATATTGAGAAGAAAAAGAATTGGGTGTATGATGAAATGGTTGATAAAGTAAAATTACCTGAAGGTTTGAATGAAGTGAGGAGAAAAAAGGTTTTACGAATGTTGTGGGAAAGGAGGAGGAAGGCCTTGAGTAAGGGTGATGAGGATTTTGGGAATGCGAAATTGCCATTCAATGCGTTTCGCACTCAGTGTTGCGGAAGGACACACCCGATAAATACCCTAGGTCCAACCCACCAATTCACTCAGCTCAACGTCGGCACTTTTCCTCCCCCGGGTTGCAAATAGATGAAGACTGTGAAGAGTTAGAGCAATCGGTGTGTTGGAAAGAGAGTGAGATCTTGATAGTGCGTTGTCCTGTGCGAAAGCCTGATGACGATTGAGGTATGCTTTGTTATCTAAGGTGAATGAAAGACTGTGAATAGATAGGTTCCCTTGTGTGAGTTTGCAGAATGCGTGTATAGTATGTA
Organism: Trachelipus rathkii; assembly: GCA_015478945.1. Classification (NCBI taxonomy): domain Eukaryota; kingdom Metazoa; phylum Arthropoda; class Malacostraca; order Isopoda; family Trachelipodidae; genus Trachelipus; species Trachelipus rathkii. Next base: position 9,693 of record JABUQX010008876.1, read on the forward strand.
TGGGATGACAAAGTTTTTACGAAATGGTATTGGTGCGGTGGTTATTTCAGATGCAGTGGAAAGAGGATAGTAGGTGTGGTAACTGCTTTTCGACTGCACAACGATTACAGTTTAGGATTCGAGCTTTGGGTTAGCGAATGCTCCACAGCATTCCAGAGGGCGATGAATGTGGTATTATGAATGATTTTCCAGTAAGAATGTGATTGGTGTTTATAGACGAATTTAGTGTATTTTAGTTAAGTGAATGATGTGATTGAAAAAGTTAGAGGAGCATAGGTATATAAAGTTGAAAGTTGAAAGAACTGTGAGTGGTTTGCGGATGAGGTTGAATTCTTGGGACAGACACAAGGTGTGTGCGACTGGTTTAAAGAAAGCGGAAAAGTTATTGAGAAAGTTCGGCGGCGTTCACAAAGCCGAGGATAATGTTAGAAGAGTTGGAGGATTTTTGGGTTTGGTAGAGTTTGGGAGGAAATTTATGAAAGATTGTTCGGTGGAGATGAAAAATTGACTGAATGGACCTGGGAAAAGAAGAGGTAGATCGTAAATGGATGATAGAATGATGAGCGTTTGAAAGTGAAAGCTGAAGTTGCAGAAAGGATTTGAGCATGGCTTATCCGGATTTAGTGAGAATTGCAAAACTTTGGATTATATACGGATGGCAGTGGGGTTGTATGGGGGTTGTTTGATAGCAAGATAAGGTGATGATGGATTGAAAGACAAACGGTGATTGCGTATGTTTCGAGCGTTTAGTATGACAGAGCGAAAGTTTTAACGATTTGAAGAGAGTTGGCTGCTTGAGGTTTTTGTCTTGGAAGTCGTTGCGATCGTTCTTTTGTTTAATGGAATTAAGTCATTGTGCGAAAGGATCACGTCAACCTTGGTGTATTCTGCAGAGAATGAGCGATCGTTGATAGTCGTCTTGCAAGGACTTTGGAAGATTTGAGTGATTTTGGATTATGTGGTTGAGTATGTTCCGGGTAAAAGGAATGAGATTGCTGATTTGATTGAGAATGCTGGGATGAAGAGTATGAGTAGAAAGTAGTGATAGAAGACCCCGGAATATTTGCTAAGGGGAGAATTGATGAAGGGAAAGAAGTCAGGGCTGGGGGTGGATTCTATGTTTGAAAGTGTGTTGTATGGGTTGGTTACAGGATTTAGCTAGGGACAGGTTGGTGTCAAGCAGTGCCTGGGAGTATGGAGAATAAGCGGAGGAGAATTATGATGAGGTGGTGAAACCCGGCAGGAATAGGAATTAGGAAGGTGAATATTTTTATGAAGGAGTTGAAGGGCTTGTGTAATGTAGGTGTGGCTTCGGTCATAGAGGTTTGATTGTTGTGAGTAGTGTTAGGATAGTTTGATGGTTGCGCTTATGGTGGGAAGAGACACAGTTTGTATAGGAGTGGGGTGTATAGTGGTGCAAAAGTTGGGTGAGCTTCATTTACAGTGTTTGAGTGGGGTACATATAATTGGGTAATCGAGAAAAAGAGTTATGATAGGAAGTAGTTTGGGAATCCAGGAGTTGGAGAGTGGTCTTGTTTGAGGGTGTGAGGATGTGAAATGACTGTCCAGGGGATTGAAAGAGTCCTGTTTCGCGATAATGGGAATAA